>LR749885.1:0-90000 GCA_902729485.2 Mus minutoides
CACCAGCAAGAGTCCCCAGGTAGCAGCTATCCCGCAGGGGGTTTTCCTGTGTCAGTGGAGGCCAGGCCAAATGGCCCATTACTCTCTTTGCATACCTTTTTATCTCTATAACCGGTCAACAACTTTGTTTACTTGCCTGTACCTGCCTCAGGTTTTCTGCTGTTTAAACCATAGGCCTCGTATATTATTTTCTTTCATTGGAAATGTGAAATGCTCTCAGATCCCTGGAGCCCGTGATATCACTGGCACCACTTTTAAAAGGAGAGACCTAACCACAGAAGACTATAGGCTATCCCAGTACAGTCCCACACACAACTGTGGGCGACGCTGGCACAAAGCGCTCGCTTTAGTTACAGAAAGGAAAGCTGCATGCAGGCAGTTCCCTGAGAAATCAAATCACTCGATAGGGAAGAGCAACACTTACGACCTCCCTGTGAAGTTTGCTCACTAACCTCAGATGACACTGGATGCTACCCCAGCCGTTTTCGTTATATCACACACAGCACCCACAAGGACATTTGTTCCCTTCTCTGCTCCTGTCATAAACACTCATATTTGCTTGTGAAAGACAGCTTGCCATTTGGAGGCCAAACCGTGGGTTGTCACTAATGAGCTGGCCCTCTGATCATCATTTGCCTAGTAGGTAAGGATTGGCAAGATACAGAAAATAGCTCTGTCCATGACCACAGGCTCTAGCATGGGAGGCAGAAAGAGGTCATCTCAAAACTCCCCACAGAAGGTCCATGGGGTATGGGAGGCCTCTTGCTACACCCCCCCACCCACACCCACCCCCCGGCTAACAACTAACCCTCTTCCCAAGCGCCACAAGTCGAAGGTCATCAGAGTCTCGGGTCAGTCTGAGATGGCTTTGGACACACAGGAAGGGCGTGGAAAACCAAGATCTTTTCAGAAACAAAGTAGACAGAAACCCTAATGAGAAGCAAAATCTCAATCAGAGATGACAGGTCTCCTAAAATAGCACATGGGAGAAAAATCCAGTTTACCATTCCGTTTTCCCTCCTCCACAGTGTCTCAGATGGGGAGGTTTTTAAGATGCATTTTTCTAAATATTGGGAGGGGGGATGCCCTCCCCTGGATATAAAATCATGAGGGGACATTAAATCTCCGTGTTGTATCTCACATCTGTCTTGTCTAAATGCATCAAAGAACAAGCTAAGAGTCTAGGCTCTAGGACATAATGAATGCTAATCGGTGTTATAGTTTGGATCTTAACTGTCTCACAAAGACCATGGGTGTCTTTAGGTGGCATTAGGAGGTATTGGAACCTTTAGGAGGTGGGGCCCAGTGCTAGGAAGTTGGGTCCCCGGCACACCCTTAAAAGTGATAAATTAGAAGCCCAGATGTTTCCTGTGTCTTGGCACCCCTGACTACTGGAGCTTGCAGCCTCTTGCTTTCACACACTCTGCGGTGGTTCACTGCCTGACCACAGGCCCAGGACCTGTGAAGTCAGCAGCCACTACACCAGGCCCCCGAATTTAAGCTGCTTTCTCCAGTTGTTCCCTCACAGCGGCTGCAGAAAGCCCACCAACAGGATTGTCATCCGTTCTACAACCAGGAAATGCCCGACATACTCATTCCTGCTTATTTCCTGAGCTCCTCCTCCTCGGGAAGCCACGTGGGGGCCTGACAGCCTCCTGTTGTGGAGCAGCCCTTGTGCATAGAGCTTTAAGATGTAGCTGCTGACCAAGCATAGCCATTGTAGCTCAGGAGGGATGATTTGGGGACAGGCCATCTTTCTGGCTCGTTGGCCCATTCCTTGATGGAATGTCCCTCTTTTCTAAGGACTATTCATTCCCCTCAAGAATTTCCTATTATGCTAGTTAGTTTGTAATGGGGGGGAAAAATGCCTGGTAGTTTATTTTGTTTCTTATTTTTGCAGTTCCGCTTAATAACCTCGAGGTGGCAGTAAAGACTCCAACCAATTTTCTTGACTGGATTCAACTGCCTGTATATTGCTTCATAGGATCTTACAGCATTAGGTGACAGGTCGGTTGAGACTGACTTAGCGCAAGGGAGGACTGTTTGGCTAGAATCTCTGGGAGGGCGGAGCAAACCCTCCCCACCCAGCCTTCTATGAAGTGTGTGCTTCTAGCTTTAACTTCCCCCCTCCCCCATTTTGCAGTCACGAGCGGTTTGTGCAAACAAGAAACTCTTGAGAACCAAGCATGAAGCTAGAAGCAAGGCTTGGGATAGGGTTATTCTAGTTCAGATGTCACTCAAAGCCCTTGGGCAATGCATTTCAAGCCAAATCCAAGCATCTTGACTTTTAATTTATTTACACTAAAATACATATCTAAGCTCCGGTTTAAAAATGGAAAAGTGTTTCGTCAATAACTTTCATTAACCCGGCATCGTTTTAATGAGTAGAGGTAAGAAGCAACATTGGACTTTCTAAATAACACAGCCAAAACCCCGCAACAAAACAAATCTAAGCGGAAAAGCATGCTGGGAACGAACTGCTTACTCCTCCAAATCAAGTTTTCCAAAAGCCAGGTGGTAGGAGCGCTTTCGTAACATGCGTGTTCCTATTCTTAAATTTTAATGTGAAGAAAAATAGAAGAAAAGTAGTAATGCTGCCCATTGCTGGGAAAGAAAGGAAAAGGTGCCGTATGGTGAGTCACGACCCTTCACTGTGGGTCTGGCTGAAGTGTACCTGTTACACGGACTTTTCCTGGGGAATCACACATCTTCTCATTTCAGACAGGGCACAGAGGACGGATCACAGCAACAATTCTTCCTACAACAAACCAAAGGGGCAGAAAATGTCACCCAGGTCCAATTTGGTGAATCAATGAATTGATTGAGTTTATGGGAACACGGATGGGGAGCTTCTTACAGGATCAGAGGTGACTCGTAAACATCTGCATCACTGCAAAGGGCCACCCCATCATGCCGAATCACTCCTGGAAGCTATATCATGGAGTCCAGGCCTTCGGTGAACCACAATGCTCTAAGTTTTCTGGTAACTCCCAACATAACTGTTCAGCTGCGGCAGAATTACATACAGGTGGGAGGTGACCGCGGTGAGGCGTGATTGGCTAGAATCTCTGGGAGGGCGGACCAACCCTCCCCACCCCACCCCACCCTCTGTGAGGGAAACACCTACAGGCTGGATCTTGTTGAGGGCACTCTTGCGGGTGACACAGCTGCTCTGTAATGGCTGTTAATGCTCAGAAGACAAGACACTGCAGGAAAACTCTACAGTGCTGGCTACCGGGCCTCGCCTGTCACATTAGTATGTGTCTCAGCCCTGTGACAAAACACTTGATAAAAACAACTGAAGGAAGGCAGTGTTTACTGTTGGCTCGAAGCTTGAGGGTGGGCCACATCTCAGTGGTGACTGGAGAGGAGATCAGACGTGTCGTACCATGACCAGGAAGGGGAGAGAGATAAATACTGTGGTCCACACAACTTTCTCCCTTTAATTCAGCCAGGAATCCTAACCTGTGAATCTTGCCCACCCACCTTTAGGGAGGGATTTCCTTCTTCAGTGAACATTTCTTTCCGGAGACATCTTTATAGACACACCCAGGAGCGTGCTTCCATGGTGATTCTAACTCCCATAAAGTTGAGAAGATTATCACACCGGCCTTTCTTGTTTGCGGCTCAATAAGATCACAGCAACATATATTCGTTTTAAAAATAAAGCAAACAAAACCCCCAGCCAGCAGTGTGTGAGTACTGTAAGCTGCAATTGCTGACAGAGTGGCGCCTTGAGAAACTCATTGCCCGGATGTCCACTTGAAATCCATTGTATGCAAGGTACTTGGTTGAGCAGTGAGGGCCAGGCTGGTGCTTTCTGGCTATAGATACAATGATTTGTCTTTATTTTACCACTTTCCCCCAAAGAAGGAGAGAAAATTATTTACACTTGGTATAACTTGGTATATAGGGCTCATAAAACCAATCTAGGGGTCAGCAATACAGCTAAGTGGGTAAAGTCTCTAGCTGCCTGTAGAGTAGAAGAACCAACTCCCACTAGTTGTCCTTTCCCCCCCTCCCACTTCCTCTCCCTGTTTTTCCATCCCCCCTCTTACGCACACATACTAAACAAATGAAACAAATACCTAACCTAAAATGTTAATGCGACTGGATAAATTCCAATCATTTCAAATAAAACCACCATGATTCCCCTTTCCCAGAGCATTTACAGCCCTGAGGCTGGCTGTAACATCCATTGTCCCCCCTTTTACAGGCCTGTTAATGTAGTTTCTGTTCCCGCTTAGTCCAATCCCAGTAGAGTGTGTGCTGTGTTTATTGGCATGCTACTCTGAGAAACTGCTTGCTCTTCTCCGTGTCCGCACCCTTGCAGAGGAGGCTGTCAGAGCAGCTGACTCTAAAATTAATGTAGGGGTCACTCAGTGATACCGTGAGCTACTAAACAATGAAAAAGAGCTCTGTGTGTGTGTGCATGCGTGTGCATGTGTGCATATGGTGTGTGTGTGTGTGTGTGTGTGTGTACATGTGTGTGTGTGTGTGTACACGTGCACGCATGCGTGTTTGGTGTGGACTCTGTGTGTGGTGTATGGTAGACATGTGGTGTGTGTGTGCATATACTACAAGTGTATACTATGCTTATGTGTAGTGTATGCATGAATGTGTGTGTTGTATGTCTGTATGATGTATATGAGTGCATGTGATATGCATGTGTGTATAATGTGTGTGCATGTGTAGTGTGCATGTATTGGGGTATATATGTATGTAACTACATAACCTAGGTCTCAGGCTGCCCTTGAAGTTGGTGATCCTCCTGCCCCAGGCTCCAAGGTGCTAGGTTTGCAGGTCCATGCCACAGCTGCATTTTCTTGTGCATGGCTTCATTTGTCTTCACAGCAAAGCATCCCGCATGGCTAGGAACTAACTCTGGACTAAAGTACTGTACTGACTTTTAAAGGGCAAAGATTCATTTTAGCTTATGGTTGCACACATTTCCAATGGTGTCACTTGGTCCTATGGCTGATGCTGTGAAGGACTTCATGGTGGGAATGTATGCCCAAGGCCTGTCTACTTTATGGTGGCCCAGAAGCAACACAGAGTCACGAGTGGCGAGAAAGAAGGCTGGATTCTGAATGGCCTAGGCTAGGAACCAAGACCCGGGCCTTGGGGCTGGGTGTGGAGTTGAGACTCAACCCCAGCATGCCAGCCCACTGCCAGCCCACTGCCAGCCCACTGCCAGCCCACTGCCAGCCCACTGCCTCTGGGCGAGGTTCTTATGGGCCTTATTTTATCTAAGATTCCTCAGCTGGCAAACGGGATCCTAGCAAGAACTCAATTTCAGGTTTCCGTTTGATGATTCCTTAGGACAACATCGTCTTTTCTCAGGAGGTACTACTCCACCAGGCACCAGTCACTCAGCAGGGTACTTAGCTAAGCACACAGGCACACAGACAGGTACTCAGTCAACAGTACTCAGGTACGCAGATACTCATACTCAGTTAAGCACTCGGTTTTGTTCTTGTCTCTCTTTTCTGACAAGGGAAGGTAGAAAATATTATGCTGTGTGTGTGTGTGTGTGTGTGTGTGTTTATTTTTTTTTTAGCTAGAGTCCCATATAGCTCAGGCTGGCCATAATAGGATGGATTTGAGGGTGACTTTGAATTTCTGGTGCTCTTGTCTTTGGTTCCGATGGTAGGGATGCCAGGCACGAGACACCCTCCCCAGTGGTAGGGATGCCAGGCATGTGACGCCCTCCCCAGTGGTAGGGATGCCAGGCATGAGACGCCCTCCCCAGTGGTAGGGATGCCAGGCATGAGACGCCCTCCCCCGACACGCACACTTTGTGCACTGCTGGAGATTCAGCCCAGGACTTTACACATGTTAGGGAAGCACTTAGCGAACTGAGTACAGCCCCACCCCGATGGAGGTCTAACATATAGATTTCATAAAGCCATAAAGCTATAGCTTTAATGAGACCCATATAAGTGGCGTATTTTAATCATTTCAGCAATTTAATCATTTGACTCCGATACGCCTCTGCTTAAATGGAAATAAGTAAATTCTAGTTTCCTGTGCTTGCTCTGGGGGTGCAGCCTCACATACTCTCAGGAAGGAGACTCGCTTACCGAGATGTGTGGGAACACATGAACAAGTACACGTCCTCACCAGGGGGAAGCCACATCTAATATAGATTTGCATGTCGCCGTACTCCTGTCTTCAGTCTTCTTCCAAACTGCAGTGATGTCTGAAGGGAGTTATCTTGCCATCCTTTGCATTCACCTGCAGTTTTGAAGGTCCCCAGAAAGGCAGGCATGACACGGAAAAGGACCCTCCAACACGGGGCATGGGGTGGGGAGAGGGGGCGGGAGGAAAGCTGACTGACAGCCGGAAGATTGTCATGACAATCACTGTATATTTCAAAGTTACTAAAACAACTTAACGTTAAATATTCTCGCTAACATGTTAAGAAAGTATGCTGAAGCCTTCCGTTGTCTTGATGGATTCATGATACACCCATGCATCAAAGCTCCATGTTACTCCCTGGGGATATATAGACACTGTTTGTCAAATGACATAAAAATTAAAAATAGCCCCAGAAGCTAGACATAGGTGGCTTACACTTGTTATCCCAGAACTTGAGGAACTGAGGCAGGAGACTTGCTATGATTTTGAGGCCAGTATGAGACGTATAGCGATTTCAGATCATCCTGGTCACAGGGAATAAACAAATAAGAAAATGAGCAATAATGCTCCAAAATGTGGACGTGGGAAGGGAGAGGGAAGGAGTAAGCAGGGTGCGGGGCACGGGGCACGGGGTGGGGGTGGGGGTGGGGGAGAACTTTCAGCTTTAGAGAGATATAACCAATTTCCCTATATGGATTTTATCTTGACCCATATTAAAATGACAAAATTACATAACACAAAGAAAAAGTAATTCTTGAGAAAGGCCTAGTTCCTGGGGTGACTGAGGCAGGAGAACTGCAAGTTCAAGGTTAAGTCTGAGCTCAGACAAAAGGTGTTTTTGAAGAAATGGACCAACTGCGGCATTCAGTGGAAGACGACCACATCGAAGACTTACCCTTGAATGCTGAATGGGGTCACAGAATATTCTGTTTGTTTGTTTGTTTGTTTGTTTGTTTGTTTTTTCGAGACAGGTTTCTCTGTATTATAGCTCTGGCTGTCCTGGAACTCACTCTGTAGACCAGGTTGGCATTGAACTCAGAAATCCGCCTGCCTCTGCCTCCCGAGTGCTGGGATTAAAGGTGTGCTACACCACCTTTCAGAGCTGTCTATAAAGCAGTTCTGCCTGGAAGTAAACAATGTCTTGTAGTAGCTTCTGAATGATCCAGAAAGATGGGTACTCAGAGAGTGGAGTGTAGCTTGTCCGCATCCAAAGAGATTGGCCGTATGGGGTATTTGTGGACCAATCAGACTCCTGCATAACAATGAAAGCAACCTCCCTGTTGGTTCCTGCTGTCTGCGATCCGAAGCTCGCCAGCATTGGATGGTTATCCTCCGGTACTTGAGAGGGGGTCCCTTTTGAAAATACTTTTTGTTTCTCCCACAAACTCAACTGAATTAAACCACAACCACCAACAGTCTTGTTTTCAATCAACATGGAGAAAACGTGGTCAGAGGTAAGCAAAATGGCAAGGAACCAAAGCGTGAAAAGGCTAGTCTGTAGCCAAGGTGGAGACGCCAAGTAGACTATGCTGCCCAGCCAATGGGCACCCTGCCACAACCAGGCCCAGCAGCTGTCTGCGTCCACAATGGCCACTGCTGATCACATCTAGGTCAGCGCCAGGAGGCTGGTGTCTTTCCCCTCACGCTCTGAAGGTGAAACGCCTTAGGTTTTCTGAGCAGGAGCCGTTCACTGGAGCGGTGAAGGGCAAGGGTGTCCTTCTTGCCTTTTGAAACCCGTCTGAGCAGCTGGGCCTGTTCCTTCTTTCGAGCTGACATCCTGCAGGAGACTGAGTGACTTAATAGGTGGGGGGTTCCAGGCCCCTTACACAGGATCATCGGAGATTCATCACCAGGCTAGGCGAGCAGACTCAAGAGGCAGTAAAAGCCCAGAAGGAGCCCAGGTCTAGGGAAATGTTGGACTCTGGTGACCAGGGTGCAGAGTTCACTGACGTGTTTCCTGCACAGACTGGAAAATAGGGACTGCTGATAATGATGAAGAGAGGGCCACAACTACAGCCACTGCTCGTGCCTGGGTATTTATTTTAACTCATAACTCGTGGGTGACCCTTCCATCCATCTTTCTGTCTGTCTTTCCTTCCTCTTCTTGCCTTCCTTTCTTTTTTCTTTTCTTTCTTCCTTCTCTTCCCCTTTCCCTCTCTCTCTTCTCTTTAGATCAGATCAGTTTTTTCTTATGTATCCCTGACTGTCCCTCCTGCCTCAGCTTCCTGATTTCTGGGTTCCAGCTACTCCAGGTGTGCACGGTAACATCTAGCTTATATTTGTCTTGGTTAGCAAGCTGGGCCTGACCCAAGACCTCTTCAAAATAAAATAAAAAAATTTAAAAAAAAAATAAAAGAAACAACAGCAGTCTCCTAACCAGGGCTTGCAAGGGTCGTGCCCTGTTTACCCATCTGGGGCTTCGTTCTCCATCTTGTTTTTTCCCCCCATTCTGTCCACCAAACACCTTCCTTCACCCAAATCACTGTAATTGCTCTCCCATGAGGGAAGGCAAACTGTGCCCAGCTGACATTAAAGGGGAGTCTGAAAACGTAAATAGGAACTCCAACAATAATTTTCTGCTTTTCTTGGTGCCTGAGGAAAGTGTCCCTGATCTTTTAAAGTTTTTAGTACTTTCAAAAATAAACGTTTTTAGGAATGGAGTGGCAGAATTCTTGTCTGTCATGTGAGGCCCTAGCTTCCATCCCTAGTCCTATAAAACTAACAAACTCGAGAACTCGAGTGCACACACATACCACTATCAATACAATATAAAGTCACATAAAAATGGACTTTTGTTGGGCATTGTGACTCTGTAATTCTAGCATTTGAGAATATGAGGCAGGAAAATTTGTCATGAGTTTGAGGCCTGCCTGGGCCACATAGTGAGTTGTAGTCCAGTCTGGACAATAAGTAAATAAGTAAATAAATAAATAAAATAGCATCTTTAAGGTTTTTTTGTTTTGTTTTTGTTTTTTTGTTTGTTTTTTGTTTTTCGAGACAGGGTTTCTCTGTGTGCCCTGGCTATCCTGGAACTCACTCTGTAGACCAGGCTGGCCTCGAACTCAGAAATCCGCCTGCCTCTGCCTCCCGAGTGCTGGGATTAAAGGCGTGCGCCACCACACCTGGCTGCATCTTTAAGTTTTAGAATAGTTTTGTTAGGCCTGTTCAGAATCCCTCCCTGCCTTTTACACTGCCACATCTCCATCCGGGCTTGTATGACACGCTTGTCACATTCAATATTGTCGAGTCAGTCCCCAACAATCTTCGTTTTTACTCAGTGACTTTGCTAGTCTCCAGTAACCTGCCACTCTTGGGTCCCACATTGCCTGGCACCTCTGTCATCTTAGGCTTTCTGTGCCTTCGTGGACCGTGGGGATTTTGAAGCGTCTTAGCCAGGGATTTGGTAGACAGGCCTTGGGGGCTGTTTTTCTCATAGTTGCTCTCAGGATTAGGAGTTCTGAGAAGGAAACTTTTTCTCTCATCCAAGCTTCCGGTGTTTTGTTTTTGTTTGTTTGTTTGTTTGTTTTTGTCCCCCCTCACCACCACCACCACCAGGTCTCCTTCAAAGACCACCCCCTGATCCAGCTATCAAGGGCAAGAATCACACTGCGCAGGTGCGGCCCGCCCCAGTGCGGACTTGCCATTCACGGCGAGCACCTCTGCTGTTTATTTCGCTAGGAACAGAAACTTTTTTTTTTTTTAAAGAAATTGAGGGCGTGCTTGGCAATGGCTGATGAAAGGAAGGTGCGTGCATGAATCATGTCTAATTATAGTTGCTATTCAGGGAGATATAGGACGTACCTCATCAGCCGTGGATTATTTTAAGTCATAAATGTGAACGGTATACAAATGCTCTTCCCGCGTTGTCAAAGAAGAAAACCTTGCTTTGCTTTTCACTGGGGTAATTTGTGTCCTGCTTTTCACTGGCGTAATTTGTGTCCATTTCCTTTTCTTGAACTTTCAATTGCTAGAGAAGTTCAGATTCTTGTTTATTTGTTCACTATCCTGAGTTCATCTTTAATATGGTCCTCCAGCACTGCTTTTGAATTCTACAGCAGAAGTGAGGTTGAGACCATCCTAAAAAGAACACTCCTCGGTTGCTACAGTGCTTGTCCTGTGAACATGAGGGCCCCCAGAACCCATGGAAGAAGCCTGCTTGATAACGCGCTATACAGGAGAGGTGAAGACAACAGGACCCCTGGGGTTCGCTGGCCTGCCAGTCCAGCAGTATTAGCGAGCTCCAGGTTGAGCCAAAACCTCTCATCTCAAAATAATAAGGTGGAAAGTGATTGAGAAAGGCATCCAATGTCAACTTCTGGCCCCCCATCCAATGTCGATTTCTGGTTCCCACACACATACACTTATCCCCCTAGCAATGCAGGAATAATAGGTCTCAAGTGGAATCTATTGTAAGAAAGCAAGAGGGTCATATTAGAAAACTAATATTATCCCTCATATTATTGGGGACCAAAGAGAGCCCATGAAGTCATGGCCACATCCACACATACTGAATGCACTCAGTAAAATGTCAACTGATGACCACTTCTTTTTCTTGACATGTGTTTGGTTTTTTTTCTATTTTATTCTACACTATGCCAATGTATTAGACTTTTTCATGAACGTGGCAAATACTGGAGAGAAAAATGTAAAAGGAATAAAAACATCTCCTTGTGTCAGATGTTTCATGTAGTCAGTGTCAGAACGCTTTCAGCCATAGCCCAGAGAAGACAATGTCAGGCGTGGGTCACTTGAGTCCACTGCTTCCGAGGGTGGTGGAGCTGTACACACCATGGCTGAAAGGGAGGGAAGCAGAAAGCCGTTCCCTCATGGTAGCTAGGAAGGAGAGGCCCAGGGCAAAGCACCCCCCCCCAAGGACAAGCCCGAGCGACCTACATCTTCTAAGGATACTCCAGTTGCACGAGTTCCATCATCTCCCATGAAATGTATCTGTTGACGAAGCCACTGACTAGGTCAAAGGCCTCATGATCTGCTCATCTCTCAAGGAGCAGCCTACCATCTGAGGACCAAATCTTCAACGCACGAGCCTTTAGGGAAAGGCTAAAACCATAATACTATGTAAATGATGTGTACTCGTATTGTCAATTCCTGGTACTTATGGGAAATTGGGTTTTGGACCACTATGTATCCTCAGAGCCCTTAAATAACATAGCATAATGTTGATATATCACCTGTGCATACCCTCCTGCTACATTAAACCATCTTACTCATGATTTCTAGTATATTGTACATGGTCCATAAACTGTAGCTCTGATGTATTATTTAGGGAATAGTCACAACCCTGCAGGTGTTCAGTGCAGACATAGTTTTATGAAATCTTTTTCTTTTAATATTTTCTTTTGCTTTTTGCCTCCAAGCTAGTTGTCTGCTCAGACTGTAACTGTAATAATAAGTCTTCCCTCCTCTTTATTTTTTAGAGGGGGGCGTGGTTTCTTTGAGACAGGGTTTCTCTGTGTAGCCCTGGCTGTCCTGGAACTCACTCTGTAGACCAGGCTGGCCTTGAACTCGGAAATTTGCCTGTCTCTGCCTCCCAAGTGTTGGGATTAAAGGCGTGCACCACCACTGCCTGGCTTTTTTTTTTTTTTTAAGATTTATTTTATTTATTATATGTAAGTACATTGTAGCTGTCTTCAGACACTCCAGAAGAGGGCGCCAGATCTCGTTACGGATGGTTGTGAGTCACCATGTGGATGCTGGGATTTGAACTTATCACCTTCGGAAGAGCAGTCGGGTGCTCTTACCCACTGAGCCATCTCACCAGCCCCCCCCCCCCTTTTTTAAAAAGGACTTGTGTGATAATTGTCAGTCACTAATTCCACCAAAAAAAAAATTTTTTTTTTTCAGATTGGAATATCTACAGTCAGGGAGAGAGATGTCAAGAGAAAACAATGAGCTCCCAGGGGAGATGATACAGCTTCATAAACATGAGCGTGCTTCTCTAATGGTCTTCAGTGTAGCTCATTTATAATCTTAAAAAATTCAAGAAGATCAATTATGTGAACTAACCCCTAAGAGTAAAAGACAGATGATCTAATTGATAATGTTCAGGGCTCTATTGTCAAGTTCAAGATCAAAAGGACCATGATGTCTAACCTGGATCTAAAATGCAGGGATAATGTTTGTCTGGCTGTTCTTTCTGCTCTCTCTAGGATTCCAGAGATGTCTTCACTCAGAGGCTCCATCAACTCAGTGGTTTCCTTTCCTATCTCCAGCTGTAAGAATAAACCTTTCCTATCCTCCTAAATAAGGCATGAACTGAATTGGTAGGCAGGCATTGCTGGCTGACCTGGGCCCTGAATACATTTTTTATCTATATTTTGTTGAGTCTGTAGATGGAGAACTACTGATCCCTGCAATAAATTTTATTAATAAAGTTTAAATCAATAAATATATGATTATGTATACAGCCATATGTCACTTCATGACACAGTATGTTGCGAGAAATGAATTAGCTAATTCTATTACTGCATGGACATCATAGAGTGTGTTTATATGGCGGTATAGCCTGTCACACACCTGGGAGACATGGCACTGCTATCATCTTTTATATGGTCTATTACTGACCGAAGGGGTGGTATACAACATGTGTGTGTCTGTGTGTGTGTGTGTGTGTGTGTGTGTGTGTGTGTGGTGAGTGCATGTGTGTATGTGGGTATACACTGAAGTATAAGACTTACTTCTTGGTTAATTTGATAATATTAGCGACTTTGTGTTAAAATAGTAGGCGTTACACAGACGCCTACTATTTAATACTGGATTAGAAGAAACACAAGTAGACAAGGAAAAGTAACTTGGGGTAGGCAGGATGACTCAGTGGGTGAAGTTGCTTGTCTCACACATATCTGTCTCTGCCTCCTGAGTGCTGGCTTTATGTCACCATACCTGATAAACTTAAGTGTTTTTAAAAGTTCTGTAATTTTTAAACCTTTCCTTCACATGAATGTATCGTATGTTGAGCATTCCTTCCCCTCCCCCACCCTTCCAGTCTCTCATGCTCACCCCCTTCCAGTTAACCGCTTTGGATACCCTGGACAATTTCACTTCTGCTTTTATTTAAACACAGATACGTGATTTTATGTGACCATGGAGTCTAGAACCCAAGAATGAGAGAGAAGACCTCTCAGTCTCTCTGACCCTGGCTTATGTCACCTAATATGGTTGTCTCCAGTTGCATTCAATACACTTTTGACTTTGAGACAGTTTTGACTTTGAGACTTCTGGGGGTTGGGGGGGGGTCTGTGGCTGAGGTGACAGTGGTTGACCTTGAGGACTGGAGGGTGAGCCTATGGCTCCAGGCTTTGACAAAACAAGCCTGTAGTCACCCAGGAAAAGATCCTATGTGACAAAGACTGCAGGGTGGGCCCTGGGGCTATTAAAACTTCTGCCTTATTCCGGTTTAGCTCAGTTTAGGAAATGCTAGCTTTCGTTTCAGCTGGCGTTGTTCTCTGCACCCCTGTCGGGAGAGCCGCAGGCCATGAATGTATTTAGGGGATTGACACACAGTGGTCCGTTAGGTACTCGGCTGATCACTGATGGTGTTCATTACTTTCCCATATTAATAATGCTTTTGAAATACACTTCAAAAATAACGACTGACAAACTTAGATAGGGAAAACAGTTAACCTGGGGTCAAACCCAGCACAAGTCTTAGGCACCCCTTGCTTATCCATTCATACACTTCCCAGCCCTTATCATGCTACCTGCAGTGCACAAAGAGGCCTTGGGTAAGGATGCGCAAGGTTTTACTCTTGTTCAATTCAATTAAAACCCGGTGGTAATCTAAACATTTATATCATCACAGGCAGTTATTATCCAGATTGTTTTCCAAAGGCCAACTTTGACTCAGTGCTCTTTCGAAACCTCCACAAAGAACAAAGCAATTATCACCCACGAGGCTTAGCTCACGAGGCAAAGAGCTTGAGTACAAAGCCCTTTCTTGTCTTTGCTTCTCCAAAGCGCATGGGTTAGTGTTCAAACGCGGCGGCTCTAGAGCTCGCCTTCCCCCTGAAGCTGCTTTTGTGCCTTTACAGACAGGAAGGACGGAAGAGGCCTGGATGCTTTCCATTCTCTGGAGAGGCATTTTCTCCCTTTACATATGTACTAGATTAAAAATAACACTGCATTTCTCTGTGGGTCTCCAGTTGGGATTAAAGGTGAGACTAGGTCGTCATCTAGTTTAGACTGTGAACTGTTAACTAAGAGATAACACGATAAGACTCTGAAGAGGCGGATGTGGATGCTGTGAAGTTTAGTAACTTCATCCCCAGGTGAAAATGAGGTCCGAAGGTCTGACTAGGAGAGCGTCCATCCTCCTGAGCAGACAGACGGTTTACCGACTGTTTTTCCTAATCAGATCTGGCTGCCCCAGAGGGCCCAGTACATATCTCTGTAGTTCTATTTCTTTTGGATTGCTAAACCTTTCCTAAGAGGGCAGGTCACAACTGCCCTGGATTAGCCCTTCTTGATACTGTTTGTTAAGAATTCAAAACAAGTAGAATATACATCTCCAGCTATTTTGCACTTCCTCAAGAAGTCTGAATCCCATTTCATAATTTATGGGCATGATAGAATTGTCGCCATTTCCCTTTCAGGAATTTACACAGTAAAGTAATCCAACAGATACTCTCACTAAAGCAAGACTGAACTCCTAAAGCAGGACTGAACTAGGTTTCTGATATAAAAAGAAAGAAGGTGATTGTTGGAAGTCTAATTGCGGCCAGAGGGACTTCTTATGTTCTGTAGAGTCCGTTTTCATAAACCTTGGGTCTTGACCCCATATGGGGTTATGTGTATATATGTTATATATATATATATATATATATATATATATATATATATATATATATATATATGAATGACAACAGCGAAAGGTCTCCAGTGTGCAACAACCAAAAATTAATCAGAAACAAACACCTGTGGATCTAGGGTGCTTGTAGCCATGGGAATCCTGTGCTACACGCACACTGTCGCTGTAGCTCTGGTTCTGAACCCAGAGACTGTTCACTTCACCATGCATATACCATCACAACACCACCCATGCCATAGTACACAGTCTGCAACACCTCAGCTCAGATCTGAGGCTATTATGTGTTAGGAGTTGCTGTGCTTTTACTACGCATAGGAAGTCTTCTGCTCCTAACGGAATCACAGAGTTTTCATTTTGAGACCCTGACTTAATACTTTCTCACCATCCTTCCTCAGCAGGCAAGTGCCTAATTCTCTTTGGGTTGGATTTGTGCTAGAATGCCTGATTTAGAAAAAAAAAAAAAAAAAAAAAGTTTATTTACTTATTTTGTACGGAGGTAGAAAGTTCTGACAGAGGGGAGAGTACGATATGGGGAAGTCAGTTCTCACTCTTTATTTTGTGGGTCCCAAGGAGCTAATGCACGTCACCACTCTTATTGGCAGGTGCGTTTACTACTGAGCCATCTTGCTAGCCCAGAATGTTTGATTGTTAGAATTGAGGCTTGAATTGCTGACTTAAATTTCATTAAAAAAAAATTCATCTGATGGACTTTGGCTTGGATTAGGAGAGAATTTCTAACAAATTCTGAGACAGCCCTAACTGTGCTTCTTGCCATTTTGTATTTACTTATGTAAGTGTTTATGTAAAGCCGTATTCTCAGCACTGATGACAATAAAATCAAAATATTGATCAACTCAGAAATATTGAAGATAACCTGACTCCCTACAGAATTGAATATTCAGCCAAGATTTAGTTCTTCATGTAAAAAGTGAACAAACACATGTGTGCCAGCATGCTGACTTGATTTCATCTTTAATAAATGGTAAAATTATAAATATATATATATATATATATATATATATATATATATATACACCAAAAACTGTTCTAAGATACATTTCTTTATTCTCAGTAACTGATCTCTGTACCTATTTCATATATCTATGTACCTGTGGTCACATAAAAACTTCTTGTGTGTGTCAAGGGGTTCTTAGCAGAAAATGTTTGAGAAGCTCTTTATTACAGAACAGAGGAAACAAACAGCTGAAGACTATATAAAAGTAAAATGGCTTTACATAATTTTTGAGTCAGAGTCTTGCTGTCTAATGTAGACTGTTTTTGAATGTCACAATGCTAGGATTACAGGGATACACCCCCCCACACACACACACACACACACGCAGCTCATGGCATCTTTCCGTATACCATCTCAGTGTATACTATTGAGCTGGATCAATGCTCCACACATGTAACCCCAGAACGTGGGAGGTGGAATCAGGAGGATCAGGTGTTCAATGTCACCCTTGGCTACGTAACAACTTTTTGGTGGGCTAGCCTGGGATACATGAATATCTGCCTCAAAAAAAAAAAAAACATAAAACAAAAAGAAAAATAAAGTAAGGACTTGACTGAAATGGCATCAGAACATCCAACCTTATCTCTCTAAACAGAACAGTGCCTCCCTGAGCTTGTAGATTTATGACATTCCAGCATCTTCTACACCACAGTGTGAGTTTTGTTCACTAGTTTATCCTAAGGTTCCCGACCAGTGCTTGACTCCCCACCCCCAGGTGACAGCAAGTGACTGCATGAAACCCAATTTGAAGTAGCCATGGGTGAAGACCTAGGATCAACCCTAGAGGTGACAAATTCTGGGCCAGCTGTCTGTCATCTTACTGTAACACCAAATATTGCGTTGAGCAACCCTTTAGAGAACCTTTACACAAACTCTACTCTCCCCCAACCCCCTGGTAGAGGAGGGATAAGCAAAACCCATGTTAGTTAATCTCTCTACATTACCAAACTTTTAATCAGGGTCAAACTCTTAGAACCGAACTGGTTAATTAACTGATATATAGCAGATATATACATCATATACATATACATCATCTCATGTAGCCCAGGCTAGCTTAGCTAAAGCTGGACTGTGTAGCGTCTCCTACTTTGCTCTCTGTTACTGTGATAAACACATAACAAAGAACAACCTGGGAGAGGAAGAGTTTGCTTTAGCTTATAGGTTATAGCTCATCATTGAAGGAACCAGGAGCAGGAGCCTGGAGGCCAGAACTGATGTACAAACGCAGAAGACTGCTGCTGGCTTGCTTCCTCTGGCTTGCTCAGCTAGCTATTTTATACCGTTCCATTCTAACAGGCCAATGTAATGGAGGCCATTCTTTAATTGGTAGCCTTCTCCTCCAGGTATGTGGTGTTAGCAACCAAGATTAGCCAGCCATTCCATAGCTGAAAATGACCTTGAGTTCCTGACCCTCCTGGCTTTCTACCTCTGCAGTGCTGGGGTTATGGGCATGTACCAGCATTCCAGTTTGTACAACATCGGGGATAAAGCCCATGTCTTTATTGCACACAAGGCAAGCATTTGACCAACTAAGCTATTCCCTGTCTTCCGGTTTTGCTGTTTGACACACTCTCATCTGAAGTCCTGGCTAGCCTGGAAATTCCTTTTTAGAGCAGATTGGCCTCAAATTGGCAGATTGGCTTCTACCTTCCAAGTACAGACTAGGACTATAGGCATGTACCACCATTCCCTGCTTATAATGATATTTTCCATATTACAATGCAATGTGCGGGAGCTGTGGGTGAGCAGAAGATGAATCAATAGACTAGAACTAATTAATCCACATTATAACTATTCAGCTGGTACCAAGGCATCTCAAGTCAAGTCACTAACAGGCTGGATGTTCTTTCCCATATGGCGTAAAGAGCCCTGACCCTTTCATATTACCTGTGTTCCTTCTGATGAGGACAGTGAAAGTTAAATTTCATTGAATTCAAAACCATTTTAGTTATTGAGTAACTCAAGAAATTATTCTGCTAGGCATTTCAGTGAGAGATGCGTGGAGGGCTGAGTTCCGATGAACACTGGCTACTTGATGTGTGTATGGTCTTTGTAGCACGCTGCCTGTAAAGCACCAGGGACAAGAAATGTCTTAAGCTTTCAGGCTATAGAATGAAGGAGGAGGATTAGTAAATTGCTCTGCACTTGAATCAGCAGGGCATGCTTGCCTAAGTTGGAAAAAAGCACATAAGATTGGAATGTTGTTGTTAGAAAGGAAAAGACAGTGAGGGAACTGTTGTTTAGGCACCAGTGGTCTGTCTGTCCATCTGTCTGTCTGTTGTTTGCAACTCAGGAGATAGAACGCAGGGCCTTCTATATGCTAGGCTATTGCTCTGTCACCAAGCCACACCTCAGCCCTCCCATAACCTCTCTCTTACTTTATATGCAATGACGTTAACTAACTCTTTGTGGGATCCAGTTCTGTGGACTTTGTCAAATGCATAGAATTGTATAACCGTTGCCACAACGAACAGGATGGAGAAAAATGTACAAGGAGAGCAAAAGGACATTAGGCGTGGTGTATGAGGATCATCATCACTAGTCTGCGGCCAGCCTGGGCTACCTAGAGACACCTGGTGACCATGTCTATAATCAGTTAGCATGGATTTAATGCTATGTGGTAAATGTGGCAGAGGTAGGTGTGTGTGTGTGTGTGTGTGTGTGTGTGTGTGTGTGTGTGTGATGTTCTTGTGCTGTTTCCTCTTTATGAGTCCACAAAGGTTGGTGGCCAGGCAATCTAAAATTTCATACAGGGAGACACAGACAACATACAAACGGGCTTTGAAGAAGTGAGAGACATACTCTAGCCATGATCTGGTCCTGATGGCCACTCCTAGCTTCTAGGACACCTTGTTCAAGAGGCCAACTGATTGTTTGTCTTTGATCACTACACTGTGGTGACCCCATGGACCCAGTCATTCCTAAGGACCCAGACTCTTGTGTGACGCCTGCTAGTCCTTCAGCTCACAAGGCTGGGTGTTTTGTCCTCTGTCCCTGTTGTCAGGTTGTATTTGCATTGCAGAGGGGGAAGTAGAATCTGCAGATCTCATTCCAGTTGGGACCAGATAACACAGGCTCGCCTTCAGAATCCACCTTTAGCAGGTAAAATGTTGCTGATAAGTTACTTAGAGGACATGCACATGTGACTTCTGTGAACTTGGCAGGCTCTCTTTGAACACCATAGGGGATACAATAAGGTCAAAGCTTGATTATTAGGCCTCTGTTACATAGCCAGTTTGAGGCCATTTGGGGATACAGGAGAGAGACTCTGCCTCAAAAAATATATTAATTATTAGAAGGACAGCCAGGACAGCAGTTCACATTACAAACCCATGGAATGTCCAGAAAGAGCTGCAGTTCAGCCTGTTCCACAATACCACAGTGTCTGGAGTCCCTTGAATGAGCCTGCAGCTGAACAGCAGTATCCAAGCCATGTGGCTTTCTTTCAGGGAGCTGGCGCCAAGGCTTGTCTCAAGTGTCCGGGGGCCAGAATTTGCCTTTGTGCAAAGCAGGAAAGCCGTCCCTGCACTGTAATGCTGTGTAATTTCTACCTATTAGGATATCGTTGTGATATGAGACCGTGATAGGCAATCGATTGCAAATCCTTGAGGAGTGAACTCTAAACGATGTTCCTTAGGGGTGGTATAGTGAGTAGCCAGCACAGCTGTTCCAGGGACTAATAAAAACTCCCGTTGTTTCTGAAGGTCTGGGCCAGTGGTCTGGAGGGTACCAGACAGTCGGTTAATAAATTAGAACAGTGATTACAGGACGATTATTAAATTAGAGTATACTGCATGCTCGATGGCCACTATCTCTTTAAAACTCCAGCAAAAAATGTGAATAAATATTGTTTATACTTTTCCTATTATTGTTATATTACTTATTATTACTTATTTGTGTGTGAGGGGGGAGGGGAGAGAGGGAGGGAGGGAGGGAGAGAGAGATGTTGAGATTGTGTAGAGATTAGAAAACAATTTTCAGGAGTCAGGTCTCTCTCCACAATATAGTTTCTGGGGCTCAGACACAGCTATTGATACGGGCTCTAAGCATATTGTACCCACTGAGCTTTGTCTAGGTGGCCCCTAGTCTTTTGGAAGCAAAGAAGTCCAAGATGAAACAACGTATGTAATGCCCTACTTCCCACACCCAGTGAGTGACATTGCCCACCTAGATTCCCAACAGAGGCAATGCTAAGGTTATATACTCTTTCACCTCGGTGTACGCTCCTAAAGGTGTGTACATTCTTGACAGACTACATCCCACCTTCTGTTGGAATGCGATGGACATCGAGTGAGTTGTATTTTAATTCACACTGTTGGGTTTCTCCAGGAGGAAGAAGCTCAAAGGTCCTTGAAGGCGCTGTGGGAGCCGATGTGAACATATCACAAACTGCAGCTGTGAATGAGAAACCCATCTTTTTCAGACCAAGAGACAGAAAGGCATGCAAATGACTGGTTTGGCTATAGAGGCGGTGTGCATGGTGCCGACTTGCTTCTCAGCAGGCCGAGCCGGCCTTTGCTCAATTAGGAGGGCCAGCCCTCCAAATTGGAAAATGGTTGGCAGAGAGTCAAGCCTAAAAGCCAGAGCTTTCAGATCATCCTTAAGATCTCTGGTGAGGCGACATGTCAGCTTCCTCTGAGTACAAGCCAGAGAGACACGCTGGCTGACCAGACCACAGTTTTCTTTCTTCTGGGGCCTTTGACATCTTGGGACCAGAGCTTTGGGTCCAGTAAAACGTTCTCCTTGAAGTCTGGCTAGCTTGCCTCTTTCTCAGAGGAGACTGAGGAAAACAAACGAAGAATGAAAGGTTTTCGCCCATCGGCTTCCTGTTGGCTTCTCTTCCGCGAACGATTCTTAATTTAACCGATTTCCTTCTTAATTAGATTTAGCAATTAGGGTTGCCCATTAACCTAAAGTTTTCCTGTAAAAGTCTCATCTTCCACGGAGTCCGCCTGCTTTACAGCCCCACAGCTGCCTAATTGGCAGCTAAATTCACATCCATTCAGAGCACACTAGAATATGCGCAGCCTTACCCAGGTGGCTGGCACCCGTCTGCTCCGATGCCGGAAGCCGGGGCCAAGCTTCTCCGTGCATCTCCTTGCCAGCTACTCCGAGGTGAAGGGAGCACAGAGCAAGACACTCTGGGGCATTTAGCGCTCCACACCTCATTTATCTAGTCATCCAACCAAAGCTTATTGGACATTGGTGATCTCAAAACACTGTCCCTTGGGCAGGCACTGTCTGCCAGGCTGTGCCCAGAGATATCTGCATGCAGGGGAAGTTACAGCTTTGTGCATGAAGTGAGTGCCTATTGCCTCACTACCTTGTTGCAGACTTGATGGGGGTAAAGATGTGTCTTAGTCAGGATTTCTATTCCTGCACAAACATCATGACCAAGAAGCAAGTTGGGGAGGAAAGGGTTTATTCGGCTTACACTTCCATACAGCTGTTCATCAACAAGGAAGTCAGGACTGGAACTCAAGCAGGTCAGGAAGCAGGAGCTGATGCAGAAGCCATGGAGGGATGTTCCTTACTGACTTGCTTCCCCTGGCTTGCTCAGCCTGCTCTCTTATAGAACCCAAGACTGCCAGCCCAGAGATGATCCCACCCACAAGGGCTCTTTTCCCCTTGATCACTAATTGAGAAAATACCCCACAGCTGGATCTCATGGAGGCACTTCCCCAACTGAAGCTCCTTTCTCTGTGATAACCCAGCTGTGTCAAGTTGACACAAAACTAGCCAGTACAAGATGAATTCTATTTTTCTTTTCTTTTCAGAGAGTAATTGTCGAGGTTGGCTTTAGTTTTTTGAGACAGTTTCATAAACACTGGGCTGACCTTCAACTCACTAGGTAGCTGAGGCTAGCCTTGAACATACTCTTCCTGCCTAGTACCGGATAACAGATGTGTATCCCCATACCGTGTCAGAGTTACTTTTATTCCCCATTACTTTATCTTTTGAATAAAAGAGTAGTTCTCTCTGATGCATACATGTAGACGTCCTAATTTCAGAGTTTTCTTCATAGAGAAATTTGCGTTATCCTCCCAGGCCTCAAATGTAATTGACAAGCACTTCCTTACTTCTGTTTTCTGTTTGTTTGTTTTGAGGATGAGTATCTCATAGCCCAGCATAGTTCCAAATTCATTTCTTAGCTGAGGATGGGCTTCGACTTCTGATTCTGCTGTCTCCATCTCTTGGGTGCTAGGATTACAGGTGCATGCCAGGACTCCATGCATACCAAGCAAGCAAACGACCAAGTGAGCCAAGGCCTAAGCCTCACAGCTTATTAAATATGCAAGTGCTCACTGAGTAAGCCATGGGTCTTTTCTCAATGTCTGTAGAGAGTTTAGCTCTCTTTTTAAAAGTTAACATATTATGTGATAGGTTTCGTTCCAGCATTGTCACACAGATTTGTCATTACGCCTTGTCCCCCACCTTCCTCCAGGTCATTGTCCTCTCTTGCAGATCTCCTTCCTGCCTCCAGATAGTCCCCGCTTCTGTTTTCTTGGGAGGTGGGACTCTAACAGAAAAACTCTAAGTTATCAGGCAGCCTAATTGCTAGATCTAATTAGGAAGGAAATCAGTAAGACTCAGACTCTTCTTGCAAGAGGACCAAACAAGAAGGCAAGATGGCTTTATTGGGCTGAAGCGGAGCAGATGTTTTTACAGCTGGCAGAGCTGGCAGTGGGAAGCCTTCTCCAGGTGTGGAGAGACACCTGCTGCAGGGGCTGGCCCTGGGGCTGACACCTCCTGGCCCCAAGGCAAGGAGAGGCTTTGGATTTTGCTGGGAAATAGGCAGCTTGATTTTACTGCTCAAATAATTCAAGGTTACAAGATGCCTTTGTGGCCCTTAGAGGTCTTCATTGGAGCAGTATTTTTTTTCTTCATGCCTGATCTGTGGATAACTATTATGGGTTGGATGTGTCTCTGAGGACTTCCTGTGCTGGGGATTTGCTGTCCAGACTCACCCTGGGAGTGGCGTTTGGAGATTCAGACTTTGGGAGGTCACTAGGATTAGAGGAGCTTATAAGTGTGCATCTCCCATGATGACCAAGGACTGTCTTGAAGGGGTGGGGGAACTGCAGGTAGTTCTGGCTTTCTGTGAGATGCCCCTGCCTTGTTGTGATGAACAGATAAGATAGATGCTGGTGCTGGATGCTGGGTATTGGATGCTGGGAATTGGGACTTTGGACCCCAAACACTGGAGCCAATAGACCTCAGTTCTTTATAAATGTTCTGCTCTCAGGTGTTTTGTTACAGAATCAGAAAGAAACCAGGGTAGGGTAGAACTGCTGCCTCTCAGAAGGAAAATGAACTTTCAAACATGAAAGTGATATGAAGGAAATAAAAATCTTTTGTTTTAGAATTCAGTGCAACAATTAGGGTTCCCTATGCACGGACTCGATACGCCACAGGGAGAAATTAATTTTTATTGTATTATTTATTTATGTCAATGTGTGTGGATGCTTGTAGAGGACAGAAGAGGATGTTGTATCTTTTGGAGGTGGAGTTACACACATAAGGTTATTTCTTAACTCTAGGGGTGTCCCTTCTGCTGTTTACCTTCTATAAGCAGTGTCTGCGAGTTAATCTGTTGGTCTGGTTTTTGTTTTTGATGGCAGAGTCTTACTGTATGGCTCTGGTTGGCTTAGAATGTGCTACATGAACAGAGCTGTCTTTAACTTGCAGACAACTTCCCATTTTTGCCTCTGGAGTGCTGGGATTACAGGCATATACTATCATCTCCAGCCTATGAAGGCATTTTTTAAAATGGTTTTATTTTATTTTGGTGTGGTGTGGTGTGGTGTGTGTGTGTGTGTGTGTGTGTACATGCATATGTGCACATGTGCTTGCATGCACTTACCACTCAAGTCTGTGTATGCATATGAGTGCAGGCCCTGGGAGAGACCAAGAGAGTCCCAGATTGCTTGAAGCTGGGGTTATAGGTGATTCTCTGCAAAAGCAGCACATACTCTTAACTGCTGACCTGCTTCTCTACCACCGCCATCCTTTAAAATCACTTATTTGTGTTTTTATTTATTTATGTGCATATATGTTTTCCAGAACGTAAGCATGTTTGTGGAAGTTGTGCACGCCGGTGCAACAGCAGAGGTCAGAAGATGGCACCAGGGGTTCTTTCCCACAACTGTCTAGTCCCGAGACAGAGGAGTATCTTCCCGCACATAAGACTTTTGTCTCTGCTGGGCTGCAAGCTGGGCAAGACCCAGCAATCTGCCTTCCTCCACCCCCCACCCCGGGAGTCAGGGTCACAGACATTTTCAGGGATACCTGGCTTGTCTTATGGATGCTGGGATCCAAACTCCAGTCTTTCTAGATGCTGGGCCATCTCTCCAGCACCCACAATGGCCTTTTTAGAAGCTTGCTCTCCCCGGAACACCCTGACACGCACATTCTTCTGGCCTGCAGCAGCAGCCCTTTTCCAGTGCTGAACACAAAGGACATTTGTTGCATGTAATTGTGTTCGAAAGCTGTCCCATTTCCATTATGAATAATCACGACACCGCGGGGTGAAAGGGAGACCGAGACACCACATTTGAAACCACGAGAATGCTATGATTCATTTTGGTCTTCCTTATTAAGAATCCTATCTCAGATAATTTGCAGCCAGGTTCTACCCCTAAGCAAGTTTCTTCAGTCATGTTAAATTCATGGGGAGAATCCCTTGGGGATTTAGCGCTGAAAAATAGACAGCTTTAATAACGGCACGCTGATGTAAAGAGGGGGAAAGGCAGCATGTTCTAACCGTTTAGGGAAAAAAATGGGTAACTTGTTACTAATAAGCCGTGCTGTGTTTTTTTTTTTTTCTTTGCCATTTTCATCACATGAAGGAACATTGAGATGAACGCACAGGATGATTGCCTGACGGCTTCCGTCTCTAGGGCAAACGTTTAGTTAGGGATCATTTCGCTATTGCCTTAACTAAAGCCACAGAGGGCATACACTTACTGGAGCCTAGGATATGAAGTCAGATCCCTGGGCAAAAGGGCGGTGGAGAGAATCACAGGAACCCAGATATTTCTTGATCTCATTTCACGACTTTTTTGGACTCAGACACTCAGCTTCTCATTGCCGCAACAAATGCCGGAAGTGAACCAATTGGGTTCGTGGTTTCTGAGTTTTCAGGCCCCGGTTGTTGACCCTGTTGCTCCGGATCTTTGGCTAAGTAGCGTGTCATGGCGGGAGGAAGTGGGAGAGCACACGGCAATCTATCGCTCGCTATCGCGTAGTTTGGAAGCAGAGAGATGTTGGGCATGTCCCAGAGACCTAACATCTTTCTGCTAGGTTTAATCTCTTAAAGGCTCCAGCCCTTCTGCCTGCAGGAGATCCAGTCTTCAACACAGGGACTTTTAGAGACACTTTTAAAAAACCTTGTTACCTTTTTTAAAGACGGGGTTTCACATAGCCCAGCCAATCCCCTCTAAGGCTAACCTAGACCTTCTGATCCTTCCGCCTTCACCTCCTGAATACTGAGGCTCTCATGCATGGACCACCACACCCAACTGATACAGCACTGGCGATCAATCAGACCGTGATCTTCGTGCATACTAGGCAAGTTACCCTGCCACCAAGGTACATCTCCAGCTTCACACACCAGCTCTCCTACCTGGGTGGCTTTGCCAGGACCTATGTCACCGTCTTAGGGAATGTCCCGGTGTCACTTCTCAGCCCTTTATCTCCCTAATTTCCTCTGTGCATCGAGTCATGTATCTAATATTCCAGTGATGCCGACCTGTCTGCTGGTCTCCAAATATGTCACGTTTTTCAACACACGCCTTCCATCCACCTTTCGCGCCAGGGAAGGTGATTCATCTTTTAAGAACCTCTGCCAATGTGACTTCTAGAAGTCTGTCCCACCGTAGGCAAAGCCAGTCGCACTTTCTTCTGTCTTCCACTGTACCTACGACCTGCTTTTGCTGTGGAGCTAAGTGTGCTGGAAAGATTGATTTACAATCTCAGCTCCGCTCAGTGTCCCACAGAGGACAGGATTTCCTTTCAGACATTTCTTCCCTCTACCCAAAGGCTTTGCAACAGTAGGACTATTGACTTTTAAGCACGACAATGTTTTTTAAAAATATCATTACATTTCCTTTATTCCGAGTGTGGGACAAAGTGTAAAAGACTTGGTTCTCCTCTTCTACCCTGTGAGTCCCAGGGACCCAGGTTATCAGGCTTGACAGCAAGTGCTTTTACCAGGTTGGGACAATTTGCTGGTCCATAAAACCAGTGTGACAGTTTAAAAAACAAACAAACAAACAAATCCTCAGACATTGCTAATATCTTGGGGAGGGGAGCACACTTTACAAACAGAGAGGGGGGCAGGGAGGGGAAGGAGAAGGGGGAAAGAGAAGGGAGAAGGGGTGAGGGACAGGGAGAAGGGGAAGGAGGAAGGGGGAGGGGGAGAGAAAGGAGAGGGTGAGGAGGAGGAACTGCCCCCAGTTGGAACCACCACCCCAGTTCTAATAGACAGCCTGGTCCTAGGTGCTTAATGAATATTTGCTGAGCCAACAAAGCATGCTCAAATTAACGAGCCCAAATCCGAACGGATCCAATGCGCAATGGGAAACAAACAGAGCCAACATCTTGCTGTAGCGCCTACATATTCATCAAATGAGACTTGAAGTCTTTATTCCAGCCGTGGAGGCACCTCTGGAGCAGCCTAGGCATCTTTCTGCCTTTGTCGGGTTTTTGCGTTCTTGCTCTTGACCCCTCTGGGCACTTCCCTGTCCACATGCTTTGTGTGCCTTTCCTGTCACTCAAATTCCGAGCTTCCTTCAGGACAAAGACTCTAAGTTCTTGTGAATGCCTCTGCCACTCGGAGACAACACAGGAGCACTGGTATGGCTTTGGGTCTTGGTGCTATTGATTAGTGTTTTGTTTCATAAACACACATACGGACTTTCTCCTTCACTGAAGAATAGCCTTGATGGGAGGGTTCGCCCCTATCAAGCTTTTCTTTCTGTTACCACTGCTGTGCACGGTAAGAACAGATGTTTGGCTTTGCCCAAAAGCACACACACACGCTGCTTTAAGTAACCGGCAGATGTGTTCAATCTGTGATCCGCATTGAAGAGGCAAAGGGAGAACTCTTTAATAACTCACAGCTTTTAGAACAAAATTCATTCAAACAAATATGAAATAGAAGGAGTTTGCGAATGCTTTAGGATTTCTGTGAGAAGGCATGGAAGATACTCCCAGTAAGAAACAGGGAAATGCACGCGTTTTCTTTTTCTTCAATGTTTGTTGTGCTCAAACTCTGCTCAGGTTCTTTTCTACAGTAGCAAAACAGTATGGGCGTGATGTGCATGCCTGTAAAACCAGTGTTTAGGAGGTAAAGGTAGGAGGACCAGGAGTTTCAAGCCAGCCTGGGATCTTGTCTACATGAGATCCTGTCTCAAAAACACAAAAGAAAAGGAACCAACACCAAAATAAACTATGAGATTATGAGGTTAAGCAATATATACGTACATACATATATACCAATATACATATATATCATGTATATATGTGTGGAATCCAGGTTGAAATAAAAATCTGAAGGTGGAGGGGGGGCTTTGGGGGAAAAAGAAAGAGCACCAAGGAAAGAGGAAGAGGGAAGACGAGAGAGAAGTAGGAAGGAAGAGACGTGAATGTGATCAAGTTACATTCCACACATGTATGAAAAATGTCACAGCCAGACGGGTCATTAATTAGCAACTAATATATGCTGGCACAGTTTATTGGAAACAAATACCACCAGTCAGTCTTCTTGGTTTCTTTGGTGCTGTAAACCCACAAGCATCCTTTACAGTAAGTATACCACACTTTATCTCAGTGCCTGGGTTCAGGAAGCTCTACAAACTCTTATACTGTGCAGTATTTCTTTCCCAAGCTGTTTGTGGAAATTCGTCCAGGCTTTATCTACACGTGCTCTCCCATGAGGCCCATGACTTCCTCATTCTCAGTGGATGGTAAGGAGACAGCTCCCAGAATGAACTAGTCTTGGCTTTGGGTCCCTCACCCTATGACAGGATAATAATAAGACCGCTGTGCTAGGAGGTGGGGAGACACAGTTTGCTTTCTACACATTTCTGAAACCCTCGGGAAAAGGAGGCCAGGGTTTCATCAAGTGTTGTCAAGTGGATCATTAGCCAGCCAACCCTGAGGGTCATCAGCCCATTGGGTTTCAAAGGTCCTGGAAATCCCTGTTTCTCTCTCTCTCTTTGCTGACCCATGTGCTCCCATTCAAACCACAGAAACGAGACACTTCTGGGCCTAGGGTGGGGTTTCATAGGCTTGGCTCTATGCTCCAATATGTCAACTAAGGTGAAAACAGAGTCGCTCAATGTGATCACATTGGGAGGAGGAATAAAGAAAGGGGCCTGGAGACCCTCAGGGGTAATTGTTAAGTTTCAGACCCAGGACAAGTGACTCAAGTGCCCACTTAACATTTCAAATTGGATCAGGCCTCCAGGTTCTCCCAGTATCCCTCAGTTCCTACCTGCTACAGCATATGGCTGGCATACCCTGTCCTCTACCATGAACTTTCAAACCCAGGGGCTAGGCTGCCCATCCCCTAGAGGCTCTTCCCTACATAATCCAGACATTTCGGTTGCTCCTTCTTTTCTCCTACACTGTTTGGCCTCCTGGTTGCTGTACTTTGCTCCAATCCATTCTCTCCCTCCCCTCCCCCTCCCCCTCTCACCAGGAGGTTCAGGGTCACAACCACTCTGGACTCTCCCAGATGTGTCTGCCTTTGGCTATGCTCTCCCACATCTCTATAACAAACTTTCTCCTTCACCATACTGAGAAACTGTCCTGTCTTTCTCCTTTCTTTCTTCCTTTCTCCCTCCCTCCTTCCCTCCCTCTCTCCCTCCCTCCCTTCCTTCCTTCCTCCCTTCTTTCCTCCCTCCCTTCCTTCCTCCCTTCTTTCCTCCCTCCCTTCTTTCCTTCCTCCCTTCTTTCCTCCCTTCCTTCCTTCCTTCCTTCCTTCCTTCCTTCCTTCCTTCCTCCCTCCCTCCCTCCCTCCCTCCCTTCCTTCTTTCTTCTTTCCCCTCACTACTGGCATGAGCTTTGGAATTAAATAGAGGAGGAACTGAGTCAGGAGAACAAGGGTGTGCATAATCAAACATCCAATCAGTGTATCCACTGGTCTCTGTCTTATTTTAGGGAGGTGTTTTGAAGAAGTTCTTCCCTATGGCTGTCATTGCTTAAAGGCATCAAATGGTCCCCACAAAATCATTCTAGGGTACAGCCTGACGTCGTTCATGGGTAATTATCCTCATCTTTGAGAGTGGCCTACCTGTCTGGTGGTCTTCTGCTGTTCTGGGAATCCAAGGTGACTTCTGGGGGTCAGATTAAGGATATTGATTTCTGTCTCTGTCTCTGTCTCTTTAGTCAAAGTAAAAGGAGATAGGGACAAAAAGAAGGCAGAGGTGCTCTGCTTTTATCTTTTAGTTATCTTGAAGGCCCAAGGGAAAAAAGAAACGGTGGCTTTTTTAAAACAAAAACAACTTCCAAGAGCACATTTTAGCCCCGCCTCCTCTGGGGTACCAGCTGCTTCTTTGGTAACTTTAGTATCTTTAACACAAAGGGCTTCCTTCTTTCTCAACCCGGAAGTCTCAACCCCGGAAGTCCCGGCCCCGGAAGTCCTGACCCCGGAAGTCCAGACCCCGGAAGTCTGACTCTGGCTTCCAACTAGTTCCAGGTGATTCCAAGTAGGGCCTATGTTAGCTTTCCAGGATCCAAAACAAAGCAAATTCCTTTCTGTTCCCGTGGATTGCTCACCGCTCCTACTGTGGTTTGGATGTGAAAAACTTCCTCATAAGTTCGTGTATCTGAACACTCGGTCCTCAGCCGGTGGTGCTGGCCTGGAGGACTGTGAAATCTTAAGGGAGAGGAGCCATGCTAAAAAGAGTGGGTCACTGGGGGTTTTATAGCCTAGCCCACTTCCTGTCCAATGTCTGCTCTCTGCTGGCAGGCTCAGTGCGACCAGCAACCTCATGTACCTGCTGTCATGCTTTCCTCTCCTTGATGGAGTAGATGCATATCCTCTTAAAGTGTGAGTCAAATAAATCCTTCTCTACCCAGGTTGCTTCTTGGCCAGGTATCTGGTCATAGTGACGAGTCCCTAACCCCTTCCCCCTATTGATTCTTCTTTCGGTTGTTCTCAATCTTTTTTTTTTTTTTTTTTTAAAGATTTATTTTATTATATGTAAGTACACTGTAGCTGTCCTCAGACACTCCAGAAGAAGGAGCCAGATCTTGTTACGGATGGTTGTGAGCCACCATGTGGTTGCTGGGATTTGAACTTATCACCTTCGGAAGAGCAGTCGGGTGCTCTTACCCGCTGAGCCATTTCACCAGCCCCAGTTCTCAATCTTTTAAGACACGCCTCATCAAGTCTTTTCATTTGTCTTACCCTTGTTAAAATATCGTATTTATCATTGTGTGCACACATGGTATGTTTGTGTGTGTACATGCCACCGAGAGCATGTGGAGGTCAGGGGGCAACTTTACCGAATTCTCTCCATCCACCTTAAAAAAAAAAAAAAAAGTATGTGTATGACTATTTTGCCTGCATGTATGTCTGTGCCTCACATGTATGTCTGGTGCATGTAGAGGCCAGAAGAGGGCATCAGATCCCCTGGAAATGGGGGCTCCAATTGGTTGTAAACCACCATGTGGGTGCAGGGAATCTGACCAAGGTCCTCTGAAAGAGCAGCCAGTGCTCTTAACGGCTGAGCCATCTCTCCATCCGTCTTCCACTTTGTCAGTCTTTGCCCACTGAGCCGTCTCCCTGGCCCACTTTTCTTGTTTTCTTTCTTTTTTTTTTTTTTTTTTGAGACAGGGTTTCTCTGTCTAGCCCTGGCTGTCCTGGAACTCACTTTGTAGACCAGGCTGGCCTCGAACTCAGAAATCCGCCTGCCTCTGCCTCCCGAGTGCTGGGATTAAAGGTGAGCGCCACCACGCCTGGCTCTTGTTTTCTTTATGTCAAAACATAATCAAAACTGAGTTGTCTCCCTGCTCTCCTCGGTCTCCTGTGTTAGTTGTACAAGCTTTCCTGCCCTGCCAGTTCCTGCCTCTGAAGGCCATAGAGTACCAAAGTCAAACCTGGACTTGAAGGCTCCACTCACTGTTTCCCCATGCCACACATTCCTTCAGAGCCTAAGCTCTGATCACTTCATTGATCTGTGAGCCTGGGCAATAGCCACTGGCTGGCTGCATTAGAATACAAGTCTTGCTCAGAGGTCCTACTGAAGCACATTTACCCTCAGCCCTAAGCAGAGGTAATCAGTATCTCCTATGCTCAGCCGTGTGTCATCCCTCATGCTTCTAGAAAGCCAGGTAATACATGGGTTTTCATGCTGGTTGCTAAGCTTAAGAAGTCCCTGGCTCATGGAGTACAAGCAGTGTTATTTGTTGACCTGTCACTCACCCACCCACCCATCCATCCTGGTTATCATTCTGAGACAGCCATGCACACAAACCTGAACATGACTGAACTTCCATACGGAAGCACCCATGCGCGTCGCAGACACTACACAGACACTGTAAAATCACAAAGACACCCAATACTCCGCTGCTGCTTTGGGTATGTGATAAATTGTGTCTTTGACTGTCTTTCTTTGAAAGTTCTGGGGCTCATTAACCATTGAGTTGTTGTCTAATCAATATGTTGAATAAGTGAGCTGATTCCTAGAAACCAGTGGGAGGCCGTGTTGGGGTCTGTCTCCCAATTTTAAAGGCATCTGTTACAGATATCTACCACACAAAGCATTTTCAGCACAGATGTGCACACACCAGCACAGCCCAGCAGAAACATGCAGTAGTACTGTAGGAAGGCAGTCCCGGACACCACAGTGTGTTTGCACTATGACTGAGCCCTGTGAGCCCCATGTGTGGCCGTCATAAGGGTTCCAGGGATCGGCGGACTCAGGTCATCATACTTGTGTAGCAAAAACTGTTACTGGGTGAGCCACCTTGCTTCCCTCCTCCCCAAGCTACCCTTTGTGTACGCAATGTCTGTCACAGAATCTTGTTCACCTACCTTCAAACCTTGTATGTCCAAAACAGACAAGAGAAGAGCTGAGCAGATCCTCTCAGTGAAGCCACCTTAGAACCTCAAATGTTCCGACCTTGAGGTAAATGCCCATTCAAGGGCAAAACGGCCTAAGTGACAATGACCATAAGAATACAAATGCCCACTTTGCTTTAAAGTCTTTATTATCCTGAATATAAAAGACAGAAGTCCTCTAGGATATAACAGAGTTGTTTTTTTTTTAATGTGGAAACATTATTTCTTTTTACAAGTGAAAAAATAAATACCTCTTGGAATAAAGGCTTATATGCTAATATGTGCCATAAAAAAGTAGAGTTTTAATATCTGACAAAATGTCTGTGCAAAGAAACAAATGCATAAACACATTACTGCTACATTAAGGCAATATGAAACGTAGACTCAGAAATCTCTGTAAAGTGACAGTGTAGGCTTCTAGCTTTAACTTAGCTAGTATTGCACCCGATGAGGTCAGCTAGGTTTCCTGACACCCTAGAAAACCCCCTAGCTCACTAGCTTCCAAAATGCCCAAGTGGGGGTGAAAATTTAGAATATGGAAACATAACGAAGTAGCCCCACCTCTGGAAGACACAAAGGGGGCAGGACAATGAGTATGGAAGCACTGACATAGGAATACTCAAACAAAGAGAGACAAGACATACACAAAGAGGAGACACTATCTAGAAACCTATAAGGCTGTAGAAAGTTTGATCTTCAAGCAAGGCGACACCCATGGGTGCAGCTGGAGTGAGTGCTTGGGAAAGTGAGGAACCACTTGGGCATACTGAGTGGCTCTCTGGCTTCTCTCTCTCTCTCTCTCTCTCTCTCTCTCTCTCTCTCTCTCTCTCATCTTTTTCCTTCAAGGAAGCTACTCTCGCTTTCCAATCTCCAAAGCCCAGGGAGTGCTTGACTCTACCATGTATGTCTTTTAACCAAACTGGTAGCATTTTTAGTGAAAGGCATGGGGTGTGGAGTGAGGGGGAACAGAGGGCTAGGAAGGAAGTCACCCACGGTGAGTTACCTATTGGCTCTCAGCCAGACTGGTTCCAATCTGACAACATTGCTGTCAACCCTTGGGAAGTCACAGGATTGCTTTTTTTTCAATCTGCCAGCTTTCCAGTTGTTCTTGAATGAGTTATAAAGACAGAAATGACTTTTATAATGAGGACTATTTCTTTAAGAAAAAAAAAAAATCCCTATTAAAAATGTTCAGCGCTCCATGACCATACAAAAAGGACCAAGGAAATCCTTAAAACACTTACAAAATCGGCTGCCTGGGGAAAAGGGAAGGAGACATATGATGTCATTTCCTAAAAGGTGCCCATGGTTGGGCCATGTTGCCACTTGACTGACGAAGACAATTTTATCTACTCCTTTACTTGATTATTAAAAAAAAACCAAAACCCAAAGTTCAAGGAATGTGTCCGTGTGTGTCCCAGAGTTCTTCCTGGTGGCCACGGAAGAGGTGTGGTCACATTCTTGTTTTCTTTTCTTCCTTGTTTCTGAAAAGGTCTCATGGCAGATGGGTGTTGAGAGGGAAATAGCTCTTCACAAAGTTGTTATTCTTATAGTTTACAATAATGCAGCTTGTGGGGACATGGCTTGTCCAGGGAGTGCAGGATCCATCAGATGACAGTCAGATTGAGGAGACTGGTGTGGGTGGGCAGGTAGACGTGCTGGACATGCTCCACACGTGATCTGCAGACCGGACAGGACTACAAAAGAAGCCACTACTGGTTAGCATATTTGTGGGACCTGGGAGTTCAGCCTTGGTGCCCCGACTGTCAGTTTTCTAGATAGGATGCCACTGTGATCCAATTCTAAGCTTTCAAGTTCTCTGGAACAGGCTTGAATATTTATACTTTATACAGATTAACAATGAGTGATAGGAAAAGACATTCACTGAAGAAAACTATTTTCTGTCAAACTGTGCGTTTGTGCATGTGTGTGTGTGTACACATGCGTGCATGTGTGTATGTATGACCAGTGTCACCCTCATGTGTCAGTTCTCAAAGACTTCAACCTCTTTCTGGAGACAGGATCTCTTCACGTGGAGAATACTGGTTAAGCTAGTCTGGCTGGTATGTGAGCCCTGACGTTCCTGTCTCTACCTCCTTTACTAACACTGGGATTAAGAATCCCACATGTACATGCTGGGCGTGGTGGCGCACGCCTTTAATCCCAGCACTTGGGAGGCAGAGGCAGGCGGATTTCTGAGTTCGAGGCCAGCCTGGTCTACAAAGTGAGTTCCAGGACAGCCAGGACTGCACAGAGAAACCCTCGAAAAAACCAAAAAAAAGAATCCCTGCATCTGTTCCAACCCGACCCCTCCCACACAGCTTTTTAACTAGACGGGTTCTAGGGACTGAACTCAGGTCCCGTGTGCCCTGCGACACAGAGTTTATTGGTCCAGCCATCTCCCTATCCCTTCTGTTAGCGTCAGCCTTCCTTCTGTCCAGGCTGGAGCCATGCATACAGGAAGAGGTCCTTGCACCTCTGGCCACCATGTTGGAGATATGTCTGTAGAGAGACCTTGGCTCAGATATCTTGGGGTCATTATCAGTGGGCATATGCTCTTGTGGCCAGGGGCAACAAGCTTCTAGTGGCTTTTTGGCTAGCACACACCCTTCATTGGCTATTAGGGAAACAAGCAGCAGGATCCGAATCAATGCACAGGAAAAGATAAGCCCAGGACTCTGGAGGGGAACCCCTCATGGCGGCAGCACGGGCTGTGTTCCGAGAAGGCAAAGGTGTCTTGATCTCACTGCTCAATCCCAATGCTAGCTCTGTCACTGTAGCCTGTGAGGCCTAGGTGACATGCAGTGCTGGCTTTACATACACCCACCGTGACATTTAGCAGAGACTTTTGAGAGGTGAAACCAAGTGAACATTTTACTGTACGAGGAAACGTAAGGTGCAAAAAGGAGAAATGGTATATGTGAGATGCTTCTGTTTTTCGTATGAAAAGTAGCTTGACTTGCTAGCAAGTCACAGCCAATAGAAGAGACCTCTGAAAGTACAAACAGTAATAAAAGGAAATTAAGGGGCTGGCAAGGTTGCCCAATGGGTAAGGATGTTTGCCATCAAGACTGGTAACTCAAGGAAAGAATTGACTCCTACAGATTGTCCTCTGACCTCCACATGTGCACTATGGTGCATGTACACACACACACACACACACACACACACACACACGCATAAATGCAAATGTAGAAAAAAGGATAAATTAATCACAAATATGGTAAATAAGTCCTCAATAACAATAATCCAAAAATTAATGCATGAATTCATCGGTCTGGACCTCATATCCAAAAGCAAATAGAGGCAAGAGTGTGCTAATTCACTTGTCTCTAAAGGGTGCAGTGGTGTAAGCCACTGACCGCGGGGGGCCTCTCCAAATGGAGATGGGTGCTTTCCACCTATTAGACCCTGAGCGGACAGAAGGATGGGTATCACCTTACCTGCAGCTGGGCTGCACAGCTCTCACAGCACACAGTGTGGCCGCAGGGGCAGAAGGTAGAGTTGATCTCCTCCTCGCAGCACGCCATACACAGCATGGCTTCCTTCAGCTTGCGCAGCTTCTCCTGCAGCACCCGGGTCTGCTGGCAGCTGAGGCCCTCACAGCTGCTGCAGCTCATGCTGCTGTCGGAGGACTTCAGAGGTGAGCTGGGAGGGCTCTGGTCACTTCGAGAGACAAGGTCCACAACGCCAGCGTTGTACAGAGCCCTCCTGGCATGGTCATAGACCTCTTTGGATGTTCTCTTGATATCGAAGACGTATTTCTTACCAAGGTTAATGTTTTCATTCAGAAACAGAGATGCCAAGTGGCCCTTCAGGTCGCGACTGTACTGCATCATGACGGCGCTGGTGACTGTGTCACACCTGAACAGAAGCCAAGTGTGAACACCAGACTTAGTATTGAAAAGCCTAGAGAGCTTCATAATTCAGACTATCAGATGCTGCTATCAATAAGAACAGTATATCCACAGACATTAAATACTCTATCTTGTCTCTCTCTTGATTATCTACACCATCCCTCTATCAATCTATCTTCTATTATATACTATCATCCATCTATTCATCATCTATCTGTCTCTCTACCATCCATCTATCTCTGTACTTATTTGCTTTTTGAGATAACGTACCCCAGGCTGGCCTGAAACTTACGGTCCTTCTGCTTGTTGGGATTACAGTTGTATGCCACCATGCCTGGCTTAAAAGACATTCAATGATATTGTTGTTGTTTTGTTGAGACAAGATCTCACTATGTAGGTCCTGAAACTCACCACGTAGAACAGGATGGCTTTTAACCCATAGAGGTCCACCTGCCTCTGTCCCTTGCATGCTGTGATTAAAGACATATGCCACCATACCCAGCTTTTTTTTTCCCCCTTGAGGGAAGGTCTCATGTGACCTAGGCTGGTCTTGAACTCTGCTGCCAAGGATACCTTGGAGCTTCGTGGTCCTCCTGCTTCTACCTCCTGGGTGCTGCTGGGACTACAGACATGTGCAGGATGCTCATATCATATGGAGCTAATGCATGCTAGGCAAGCACTCCATGGACGGAGTTGCATCCCTCCCCGAGACAGTTAATATTCTTTTGTGCATGTCTGAGAGTAACTTCCTATTGTGTATGCTCAGTAGCTCAGGGACTTTACCCCTGTGCTTTTCAGAGGTCTCCAAATACTTTCAAGGAAGCAGCTGTAAATATGGAGATGAGACATCCCACCCCCACCCCCACCCCCCAGGGCTGTGAGCTACCACCCAGCAGCTTGTGGAAGCAAAGGGACTTTTGTTCTTTGAAGTCGCAGCTTTTATGTTAAGCATGTCTACACATTTTCTGTTCTGCTCTGTAGTCTGTTTTAACACGAAACATTTGTAAGACTTCCTACCAACTACATTTTTGGCTTTAATTTTTTTCCAAGTATGAGCCTAATCACTACTCAGCTTGAAAAAGTGCTCTCTAGAGTTTACAGTGTTATTTAAAACTCTTCACCATGGCCAGGTGTAGTGTGGCCCATGCAGGCAATCCCAGCAGTCGGGAAGGCAAGATTAGAGGATTGCAGGTGAGCTTTGGACACACAGTGAGATTTGGTCTCACAAAACAAGTAAAATTAAATTCAATTTAAAAAGTATCTGGAGTGTGTAAGGTGTAAGAGCTCAGAACAGTCTTTCTCAGCAGGGAGAGACGTGTGCCACAGCTTTGGGAAAGGATAGGGCGTTGGCAGAACAGGTCCGACCCTTGGGGTCATGCAGGGAGGTGGCTTGGAAGGAAACTCGAGAGACATAAGCAGAGGAAGCAAGGCACGTGCAATCCTGTGCTGATAAGGGCTCCACTACCTCTGCAAATGGAGCATTCTCTCTTATTCTGTACAAGGCTTGTGGACTCAAGGCTAGGAGAAGTCACAGAAACCTGCCAGCCACCCAAGGATGCTAAGCTGTGGCCCAAGCTTAGGAGACACACGGTGGTACGTGCCTGTAGAACGCATGCGTTTCAGTGATGGCTCGGTAGAGGCCACTGGCTGCCCTGGTGCTGATCATCTTAAACAGGAGCACGATGCTGTTGCCGGACTCCTTGGTGACGGTCAAGTAGACATTCTTTCCTGACTGGGTGGCCATCTGCACCACGGGATAAGCTATCCTGAAAGACAGGAGGAGAAAAGTGAGCAGGTTCAGGAGGGAGAGCTGAGCATGGTGTTTGCTATGCTATAGTAGGCAGCCCATGACCCACCAGGGAAGCAGACACTCAGCCTGGGAAGCAGACACTCAGCCTGGGAAGCAGACACTCAGCCTGGCGAGTTCTGTGATGATGCTAGCTACTGAAGCTGAGCAGGAAGAGCAGCTGTGGTGTGGGGACAAGTGCTGGAGTAACCTCATGTGTGCGTGTGTGTATGCGTGTGTGCATGTAGGCAGAAGCAGACACGGGTATTTATAGTCTGAGTACCTTATGAAAAACAATAATTCTGAATGCAATTGATGAATAAACTAAAAAACGAATCACTTTATTCATAGAGGTTGTCTGGTGAATTTCTGTCCATTTTCTATTTTCAGAAAAAAGCAACATGCTTAGGATTGTATGAATGTATGTATGCACGTATGCATGGCATATATGAATGTGACTGAAGGCTCAGGTTACCTGTTAATAGGGCTAAAGTCCTCTTTACAGATTGAGATGCCTTCAGGTCCGACCCCAATGAGGAGTTTCTGTCCTTCGCTGTCCCTCACGGCATGCCACTCTATGCCGTAGTTCTCCATCGCTGACACAATCTGCAGAACCTGGTACTCGGCAGAGGCCTGGCTGATGCCCTCCAGCTCCTTATGCTTCGCAATGATGCTGTGGGACACCCGGCAGCACGAGATTAGACAGATCAATGGATGCATTCCTTAACGCTTTGGAGATGGTCATTTATAGACCACAAAAGCACCAAATGACATTTTCCTATTTCATTTACTAATCAAATTTACTGTAAAATACTTCTGAGACACGGCTCGGGATCTCAGCTCTGGGGCCAGTGAGATTGCTCAATGGGTAAGGGTGCGTGCTCCAAGCTTAAGTTTGATCTCTGGGACACACAAGGTAAAAGGAAAGAGCTCACTCACACCAGCTGTCTTACACACACACACACACACACACACACACTTTTAAAAAGATCTCAACACATATCAAGAACCCATCATTTGAGAATCCGGAAAGAATTATGGAAAATCTCTAAACATACACATAGGACAAACATGTAGGCTAGATCCCCTCATGGACTTGACAAGCTTCCTGATAGGCAACCACCACAGGGACTGATTAGATTATCTGCAACTGAAGAAAACACAGCTCTCCATTGTCTGTTGTGGCAAGGCTGTCTCTCCTGTGGTCTTTGGTGATCTGGCCTCCCAGTGCAGCCTTCCCTTGAGTACGGTCTGGATTAATGGACTGGTTTCTGATGAGCAGAAAATGGTGGGAGACCTGGCATGAGACCCACTTCTGAGATTGAGTCTGATTTCTTTCCTGCCTCTTCTCTCTCTCTTGCTCTTGGATCGCTCCCCCCTGGGTGAACCAGCTACCACACCATGAAAGAGCCCTGAGGTCAGGTGGCACAAGAACGAGGCTGGCCAAGTAGCTACAAGAGTCATGTGGGCCCAGAGGCTTCCCTCAGCTGGACTTTTAGGTGAGACTGCTCTCTGGGGCTTAGTCTGCCCCCAAGCCACAGCCGTGTCCCTGTCTAGGCATCGTCAGATAATGTCTGTTGTTTGGGGCTTGTTACACTGGAACAGGTAACTAAGGCAGTCCCCTACGTTAGGCCGTTTGCTGTAAGTCTTGCCTGGATGAAGCAAACACTAATAAACATGCTAGACTTTTATTGGAGGAGATTTGCATATTTAAAAGGTCAGGCACTTTAGAGATCTTTGTTGTTTATGGCATTTCATATAAAGGCATTTATCTGTGTGGGCAGTTTTGCGTTGGTAAGTTTCTCCTCAAGTAAAAAGCGCACGAATCTTCTGAAAATGACTGGATAAACCTGGCAATGGCAGGGCTCTGCCTTCCAAACTCCATCAGGACACCACCCGGCCAGTTTCCTGATTCTTATCAAGTCGGTGGCGGGTGTGAACAAACATGCTAGCCTCACCTGTTCAAAGTGGAGCTGGAGAGCTCTTTCTCACACAGGTCCTCATAGCTGTATTGGGCGGTGTTCTGGTTGTAGTCTCCGAATTTGGTTTGGGCCAGGAGGGCGCTAAGTTCCACGGCCTGCTCTGGGGAACACTGGAGGTGGCCCGCCAAGAGGGACTCTTTTATGTGCAAGAAAAAGATATGCCTGCAAGAGAAGGAGAGAAAGCCTGAGACTTGGGATAACAGTATCTGAGGTGGCCTGTGGGGCTGGGGTGCGGCTCAAGGCTAGGGCAATCGCACAGCGTGTGCAAGGCCCTGGGTTTTATCCCCAGTGCTGCAGAAAACAACCAAACGAGCTCAACCAGCTTTGCAATTTCACAATCGAGCACTTTCTATTTTTAAGCAATGAGAGCAGGTATAGAGAGGGATGGCTCAGTGGACGAGAGAGCTTGCAGCCAGGGCTGAAGACCTCGGTTCTACTCCTTGGGCCCTCACAGTGACCACAAGGGGACTCCCCCACAGGTTGTCTTCTGACTTTAAGTGTGTAGCATGGCATGTTCCCTCTTCAAATCACTAAATAAAATGTCATAAAAATTTAAGCAGTAGAAACAGAGCAAGTTAGCATTATAATGTTGTAAAAGAAATTTAAAAATCAAATTTTTGTTTGTTTGTTTGTTTGTTTGTTTAAGACAGGCTGGTCTTGAACTTACAGTGCATCTGAGGCTGATATTCAACTCCAGATCCTCTTGCCTCTGCAGATTATACACATACACAACTACTATTCTCAGCTGGAAAACCTGTCGTAGTAGATTCTGATCTTCAGGGACAGTAAAAAAAAAGAATGTCTCCTGAATTCTCAGACTCCTACTCCAATGTCCATCCACTGGAGACTTCACCAGCTAGATGTGGTCCAGCATGTCTTAGAGTGTGACAGAGATGACCTCAGGTGTCATCCTCAGAAATACCACCCACCTCCTATGACAGGGTATCTCATGACCTAGATATAATCTGTTAGGCTAGCCTGGTTGGCAAGTGTATGCTTTGCATGCTTTTTAATGGGTGGTAGGGATTGAACTCAGGTCCTTATGCTTGCCAGACAAGCAGTCCTCTGGCCCACTTCTCAGGGCTCTCCCGACCCAGTCTATTCTTGCCATCCTGGCCTTCTGGGTCCTACTCACATCTTAGAAGTGGCAAAAGTTTTTGCGACCCCAGTGCCCCTCTCCCTTTCAGAGTCTGCCAGTCCACCTTCCAAGCCACTTGCTGTCATTGCTTCTAGGGAAAACGCTCCATCTTTCTGCTCAAAGTCCTTCCCAGGGATGCCTGTTGGTGGGTGAAAGCCAGGCTTCCGCAGTGGCTGACTCTGGCCACACCTCCTATGACTGTGCTCTGAATGGGAACCGTCCCTCTTCTGGGAATATCCAGCCTCGCAGCAACCTGCCCTGAAGGCCTTCTCTCCTGTCCTTCCACTTAGTCACCTTTTGATCTGCCTTGCACACAGCCCATCTATTTCCTAGTTACCTTATGTAACAAGTTACAACATCTAGTTTCTTTCCCTAGCTGCACCTGGGCTGGCTTAATTGCCTCTAGCATCAGAGAACTCCATAGAGCCAAGTCAAGCACCGCGCATCTGTGTTTATTTTCTAGCCCATGCCCAGGTTTGCTCTGTTTGAGCCTACCCTTGGTACACACAACATTCCATTCTATATTCACTCCAAGGTATGCGTACCACAGAAATTCCTGGGAAAACTCAGATATTGTTTTTATTGTCTAACGTCCGGAAGAGGTTATCTGAGTCGCCACAGAGGCTAGACGACAAACATTGTCTCTTTGATGACTCATGGTGGCCTCTTCCACGTGCTTAAAGGCACAATAATGAATCCCAGCCCTTGGTGAGGCTCTGAACGCTGAGTAAGCTTGGCTCCTCCCTGTCCTGGTTGTCAACTCTTTTGCTTTTGCTTTTGCTGCGGGCCTGAGTTTGTCACTCAAGGGGCTGGCAGGAGAAAGGTAAGGAGAGTGACGACTTGGGAACAAGAGGGGTGACAAACAAAAGGACTGTGTTGAGAGTCTCAAACTACCAGTCTGACAAGAGCCATTTGTCTCTCTAAACTAAGAAACAGTCAGCTCAATCTTTTTGCATCTTCAGTAAATGGTAAAGGTTTCAAATGATGAGACACTCTTAAAGGTTTCAAGTTTTTCCGTACCCCAAGCCCCCCAGGAAGAAACCACTGTAAGATGCACTGTAGCACTCAAAGAAAACAGACACAGTTTTTATTAACGCGGACATCTGGTAGTCTTTAGAGTACAGTCTTCCATACTGCGACACTGAGAAAGGGGCCCTGCTGGGGCAAAGGAATTGCCACAGGGAAAAAACAAAACAAAACAAAAAACCAAAAACAACAACAACAACAACAACAAAAAAAAACCCCTGCTTTTTATAATAGCTACACAGATAGCCCGTTTGGTAGTCCACACCCTTAACTCTGAAAGCAGAAGTAGGGAGAATTCTATGAGTTCCAGGCTAGCCTGGCCGACAAAGTGAGACACTGTCTTAAAAAGAGGGTGGGGGAGCCGGGCGTGGTGGCGCACGCCTTTAATCCCAGCACTCGGGAGGCAGAGGCAGGCGGATTTCTGAGTTCGAGGCCAGCCTGGTCTACAAAGTGAGTTTCAGGACAGCCAGGGCTATAAAGAGAAACACTGTCTCAAAAAACAAAACAAAAAAAAAAACAAAAAAAAGAGGGTGGGGAGAAGAAGAGGAAGAAAAAGGAGGAGAAGGAAGAGGAGGAGGAGGAGGAAGAAGAGGAGGAAGAGGAAGAAGAGGAGGAGGAGCAGGAGGAAGATGCAGGTCTAAAATTCTCAAGCATGCTGGTACTGCTCACAGGGAAAGTGGAATCGTAAGGAACATCTGCCTATTCAACCAGCCATGTGTTTTCTGGGTTCTAAAGCCAGAATCTATGCTTATATTCAAGGAAAAACCTTGTGCCAAAAGATTTTTAAGATTAGCACCACAAGCCGAGCCTTCTCGATTTAATGACTGTGAAACGTAAAGGTCTCTTTCGACTTATTTTCCTAGCATAAAGTTTGAAACTGCTCCCTGCTTTATTAAACAGTCAGAGAGCTGCCAAAGACGACTTTTCAAATTTATTCAATCTCTTTTTCCAAGTTCTCTACGCCTACTTCTGGAGGGACAGCTGCCAAAAGCAAAGCAAAGAAATGGTAACCCAACGTAGTAAATAGGTGGCTAAGAGCCTAGCGCAATGCCCACCCTTCCCAGGATTGGCTGAGAACTGGAACAAAGGGGGTGGGGCACACTGGTGGTCTCCAGCAAGTTGAGGTTGAACTGTGCTCGGCATCATCCAGCAGACACTGGCACTCCTCCCTCCTCACCCCTCCTCCTCTTCACTGCAGGCCTCTTTCTGCATGATGTACTTTTCATGGCTTTATGGTCACCTTTCAAGAGAATAAAGACTGATCTGTGCCCCACCCCACACTGGGGTTATGGGATGGACATGTCTGATAAGTTGTTGGGTTTTGTTGTTGTTTTGATGGAACGCAGAGTCCTTGGAGGAAATGAATATATCTTATCAAAGGCTCCAGCCATAGGTGGCTTTCTGGGCGAAAAGGGTCCAGGAACCAGTGTAATGGCGCAGGGGTAGCCAACGTCACCAGCTCTGAGGAGCTATCAAGAAGAGCTACCAGTGTAAAAGAGCTACCTCTTTCAAAGAGGGAAGATGGCAGTGCTCAAAGACATGTTTCCAACAGGGATTTCAGGGAGGGTGCAGGATGTGTGAGTGGCTTTGAGTTGAGGACTCACTGTTATTAGCTTCCGACCGTAACTATCTGGCTTATAACTATCTTCCCTCCTGATCTCAGCCCCTTACTCTTTCTTTTCTTCTTGTCTTTTCTTTTCTTAATGAAAGTGACCAAAGGTTACCCAAAATATCAAAACAAGCAGATATGGTCAAAGAAGTCAGGCCTGTAGAGATTTTTTTGTAAAAGCACATCTCACAAGTGGATAACCCATCTAGTTCCATATGATTTACCATTTACAACATGGAACCACACACAAAAGAAAGGCTTTGAAAATACCTACTTTGTCTTAAGCAAATGTTTATGAACACATGCCAATACTACATATTCTAAGCATTCCTACGGTTACACTTCGAAATTAGTTTTTAAAGTTTTACCCAATTTCTAAGAAAATGAGTCTCTTTCTAGTATATGAAACACAGTGTGGGGCTCAGGGTGCATCATTCTAGCTAAGTCAAATGTTGGCATCGTAGGTTCAAATGAATTCATACATGCTATAAAAAGGATGAGGGGCTAGAGACAAGCCTCAGTGCTTAAGAGCACTGGCAGCTCTTTCAGAGGGCCCAGGTTCAATTCCCAGCACCCACGTGGTGCCAACCACCTAAAACAGATCTAGGGGATCAGAAACCATCTTATAGCATTTGTGGGCAATGGCATCCATGTGGTGCCCAGATATATACATGTAGGCAAAGCAGCCACACACAATAAAATTTAAAAGTAGGGTGAAATTTGAGACATTAAATTTTAATTTTGAAAAAGGAGTAAAGTCTGTTTGTTTGTTTTATGAGACAGGGTTTCTCTGTGTAGCCCTGGCAGTCCTGGAACTCACTCTGTAGACCAGGCTGGCCTTGAACTCAGAGATCCACCTGCCTCTGCCCTCAGAGTGCTGGGATTAAAGGCGTGCGCCACCATGCCTGGCATGGAGCAAAGTCTTTTAAGATTATGATTACCTATTCACTTATGTATATCCGTGGGTGAGTGCCGCACTGCACTTTTTTGGAGGTCAAAGGGCAACCTATGGGAGGCAGTTTTCTCCTTCTACCATGCTGGCCTCAGAGACTGAGCTCAGGCTAGGTTGGTAGCAAGCACCTTTACCTACTAAGCCCTTTGAATGGTCACAGACCACATAGACCACATACTCTTAATATGGTTTTGCTTCAAAATTCTCCATCAATTTCTGTTTTAAAATCCATGCCTTTACAGAAGATGGAGAGATGGCTCAGCAGTTGGGAGCTCTTGTTGCTCTTGCAGAGGACCGGGGATTAGATCTGTGGGCACTAAGCATGTGTGTGGTGCGCATTCATACCTATATACATACATACATACATGCAGGCAAACAAGCATACACATAAGGTTAAAAAACATTTAAAAAAAAAAAAAAATATATATATATATATATATATATATATATATATATATATATATATATATAAATAAAACAAAGGCCACACCTTCTCATGGTGTTAAGGAATATCAAGAACCACTTATCTGGAAAGTCTGGTCAGAAGACTCTCCTTGAAGACTAACAATCTCACAGAAAGAAAATCCTCCAGTGTTCACAACAGAGCTTTCCAGAAGCCAAGTGGCAGCCCCTGTATAGATCACTGGGATGCTTTAAATGAGAATGGCCTCCACAGGCTCCTATGTTTGAATGCTTGGTCCTCAGCTGGAGGAACTGTTTGAGAAGGATTAGGAGCCTCCCTGAGAATAGGCTTTGAGGTTTCAAAAGCCTATGCCATATGCAGTTAGTGCATCCCCCCTCCTCTCCTCTCCTCTCCTCTCCTCTCCTCTCCTCTCCTCTCCTCTCCTCTCCTCTCTCTCTCACTCTCTCGCTCTCTCTTGCTCTTCTCTCTCTCTCTGTCCCTCCCTCCCTCCTTCCCTCCCTCCCTCCTGCACCAGCATGTTAAGTTATTAGCTACCGCTCCAGCGCCATGCCTGTCTGCCTACTGCCATGCTCCCCGCTGTGAAGGTCATGGAATGTGGCACTGTGAGCCCCCAAACTAAACATTTTCTTTACTAAGTCGCCTTGCTCAAGGCGACAGAAAGGTAAGGAAAAAGACCACCGTTGGCCACAGCCTCCCAGTAATCTTGCTTGCTATGCCATCTTGGAAAGCTTCTGAGAACAAATGTAAAATAACTAGATTGAGCCTCGTGTTCAAAATGTAAGCAGTAAATCTAGCACGACTTTAGAATGGCTAAGTAGCTATTTTCAAAACCATAGTTGCCAAAAACCGAACCCTAATTCCCCCTGAAGCACATGGACGGGAAGTAGTGTCCGGGCGGCCACTCACTTCAGGCAGACTCCATTACGATCAAACATCCCATCTCTGTCCAATGAGTCACTTCACCGCATCGGTTTATTTTAAACCAAACTCTGACTGCCAAGTTATATTTAAAAGCGACCAAATGGAAACAGGAATTGCTACGAGAGGTTTTTTTGTCTTAAATCTCGTAATGTTCTCGTAAAACAAAATTAGTTCAGTCCTGCACATAAATGTTAAAACCATACTGGCTTGAGAATTAAACCTAAGAGTACCTTTATGGCTGGGGTGGACAAGGCTTTTCAGAACATACTGAATAAACTCCAGACAGGGTGTGTGTATATGTGGGGGGTAGGGGGTGTGTGGGAATAAACTAGATCTCACCAAAATGAAAAACTCCTACTCACCAAAAGGCATGAGCATAGCAGGCAGGGCACAGGGGAAACATATTTATAAAACTCTGATTTTACAATGAAGTGTATCTAGGATACATAAGGAATGCGGGTAGCTCAGGAGCAAAGGCAAATGATCAAAATGGGGGACTTGGACATTTCACCAAAGGAGATGCAGGAAAGGCCAGGAAGCCCATGAAAATCTGACAGACATCATTAATCATCAGAGAGATGCAAATTAAAACCACAACACTCTACTACCATGTATCCAGCAGCAGGGCCGTGAGACGCCTGACTTCCTTACATTCTTTGTGGGAGTGGGAGAAGGGAACAGTACATATGCTGTGGGGGAAAGGCCTGGCAGGAACTTATACATCTAAACAATCATGGGACCCAGTCATTGTATCCTTGGGTATTTGCTCAAGGAAAATGGAAACACATGTGTCTATGAGAAGAAAAAAACAAAAGCTTGTATTAGAATGTCCATAGCAGCTTTATTCATGGACAACGGGCGCTCACCAGCAGGACTGTGGCTCAACAAACAGTACAGAACACTACCCAGTTAGTCGAGAGAAGCAAAGCAGGCTGTATTTAGCTCAGAGTACTCACCTAGACAGGTCAAGGCCACACTCAGTCCCCAGCACATACCAAAGCAACACGAACGGAGAGCAGATGAAATAACAACTAAGGAAAACCCAAACACATGCATACAAGAGCATGAAATCTGTGCTGGGTAAAAGAAGGCAGACATGAAGCAGAACTTCCTGGAAGACTCCCTGTGCATCAAGCTAAACAGGCACAGCAGAGCTAGAGTGGAAACCATGCTGACAGCAGTCAGTGGTTAGAGTGGGCAGTGGGTACGGGCAGGCTGCAGAAAGATGAGGGACTTCCTAAGACGGTGGGCGCTGCTTGCCGCCCTCAATCGCACCCATCGAATCTCATTAAGAGATGTAATTAGGGTTTATATGTTTTACCCCATGTAAATTTTAACTCAGAAGGAAAAAGAAGTATATGCAAGCAGTTTCTACTTAATGATAAGCATGCTGAAGGATTTAGGAGGAAGGGTGCTTATACGTGACTTGTTTTAAAATGAGTCAAAAAAAAGTTGATGGATGGTTGGAACGACCGATAAATGATTAACTATATAACAAAGTAGGCATATTAAACTTAATAGTAGGTTCAGGGGCTCTATGGGGGAGTTCATGATGAAGCCCCTCAACTTTCCTCGAAGTTTGAAATGTCTCACGAGGCTGAGAAAATAACCCCAGGGTTTAGGTTCAGAATGCCCATGGAGAAAGACCACTGGGCCTACTTCATGGAGGGCTTTCAACTGAAAAACCTGTCAGAGGCAGATGGCTATCTGAGAGTTACTAAGTCAGGTCTCTACCTGGGTTTACCGGGATCCTCTACAGGCCCTGAATGGAACCACTCTTAAAGATGTTCCTCCTCGGGCCCTCCAGCCATTATGGCATGAGGATCACCACAGGGAGGCTTCCAGCCCCAAGAGAGATGGCAGCCTGTGCCAGGAGAATACTGTAACTTGAAGGCACAGAAGGCCTAAAGAATGCCCTTACCTGTGGCAAGAGGCGTCTGCATGAGTAAGCTGTCAATCTCCGGCCTCTGCGTGCACGTGCATGGACATGTGCACCTGCACACTCACACACATACACACATCACATGCTTCTAACATACCCGCACACACAAAATGAGTACGTGAAGTAGCATTTTTAAAGAGATGCTCTTTGCCTGGGCTGAAGGAGCTCAGAATCTCAAAATAAACAGCACCCAGCAATGCGAACACTTAGATGTGGCAAAGAGAACAACTTTAAGTAAGATGCAGAAATCCAATTTATAATAGTATATATAGAAATCCAACTTGGGAATAGTATATATGTATGCTTTTTCTTTCTTTGTTTGTTTTACTTTCCTGGGTCCTATTTTATATTTTGGCAAATGAAACCGGAGTGGAGGGAAGAGAGAAGGAGACAGGGGAGAGTAGGGGATGGGAGAGGGAGGCCGATTCTGCTATACTCCACATACAGTGTAGAGAACGGAAATGGGCCTCTGTAATAGCAACATGAGCCTCCATAACAGACGCACACTGTCTGCAATGCAATTTCATGCAGAATGCACTCATCCTTAATCACGCTGAGGTAGATTACATAACCCACCTTCACCCAAGCTGATGTTAAGCAAGACTTTGAACATGACTTCTAGACCCTGTCTAGGAGCAGTCTGACTGGTCCAGGGTTGGTTTGAAATGTGTAACTTTGGCTTCGTGAGCTTTCTTTGGTTTTGTTTTGAGATTTTATTTATTTATTTTTTTATTTATTTTATGTGCATGTCTGATGCCTTCAGAGGTAGAAAAGGGAGTTGGATCCCTGGAAATCAAGCTATAGGTGGTTGTGAGTCACCACCTGGTTGCTGGGAATCAAATCTGGGTCCTCTGCGAAAGCAATGGTGTTCTAAACCCATCTCTAGCTCCAGACTTGTAAATTCTTAATTTATTGATTAACAAGGTATTTACACAGTGCACGACTTTGCTAGATTCTGAGGATATGGTGCTGATCAATTTGGTTGGAATTTACATTATTGGATTGACTGGCAATGAACCTAAGTAGCTATAATGTTAGAAGCACATTCATGCTCTAAAAGAAAGACAGGTGATGTCTTAGGAGAATGCAGTCTCCCAGGCAGTGCTAGAGAAGGCGTTCCAGAGAGAAAGTGGTGAGCTGGAGTTAGGAATTGGGGAGGTTAGAGCCTTGCTGCCCCAGCACACAGAAAGCTTGAGGAGATGCTATGTTCCAGATAATGCCACTTCTCTGAACGTTCAGTACAATCAATACTCATGGAGTTTCATGTACTGGGGCTGCTTTCTGGGGGGTGGGGGTGGGGAGTCCAGATGTTGGTTAACTTTAAGTAAACTGAACTGTCCCTTACAGAGACCACGGAGCTCTCAAAATGTGGCCATGCCAGGAGAAACACAAAGACCCTGCCAGCAGGGGATGGTATAGTCTCCACTGTGGGGATAAAATGCACACTTCTCTAATCTCTGAAATGCACACTTCTCTAATCTTTGAAAAACGTCAGCACAATTCATCGTGAAGAACCAGAGAGCCCCTGAAAGACACGAGAGTCTCTACAAAGATGATTTATTATTTCAGATTTACTTCCAGAACGCATTCATTTGTCTCGCTTTCCATTTCAATCTGCAGCATGGCAAACATCTGCTGAAAATACCTGCTGTCTCCATCTCTAATCTATTCCAGCTTGCTGAGCAAGAATCTCTTATCTGGGCCCTCCATTCAAGAGCAAATGGAATATCCAGGTAGGGGCTCCAAGTGGGAAATTAAGCCCAAAACCAGATTAGCCTGATCTACCAATCTATGATAACATTTGAACCAAGCCAGTGCACCTCTTCAGAAAGATGGCATCTTTCTGGATCCCAGCACACAGCCCCCCCCCCCCCATGGTACCCTGGCCTTCTTGCCTACACTTCTCTTGGCAGTCTGCCTGGTCTCATACTAACTAGTATATTAACCACCCTGCACATTAAGCCTGCTTTGCTCTGAGCTTGCTGCTTATCGGTCTACAGAGGGCAACTGTGCCCAGCTATCTCCTTTTAATCAAATGCCTAGCTACCCTCAGTCCACTAACTGCACCCTCATGGCTTGCCTCAATAAAGCCACCTCTTAAAACTGAATTGTCCAAGCTGTGTTCACTCACTACACAAACAGACGTAGTGTGGAACCACAGGATTTAACATAAATATTTTATTGCAAACAATGGAACATCAAAAAGTTTGTCAACAGGCTTGGTTGTGTATGTGTGTGTGTGTTTCTTTTTTATTTTTCTTTTTTGCTAATATAACATTAAAGGAAAATAGTTTTGTTCTTTAGTACCAGGCAGGCAAAAGACCCACACTCATAAAATAAATAATTAAAAAAATATGAAATTGGATCTAGCACAACTTTTTGATGTCCAGTTAAAGGGTACAAACACAAAGTAGATATTACTTTATGACGACGATATTAAAGCAGACTGACTGGTCATCAACCTTAGGCACTTTCTTAAAAGTTTTATATTTTGGATAACTCCACAAAACTGCAAAATTTACCAACATAATAAATGTAACTCGAAGTCTCCTGTCCCTCCCTCCCCCATCTCCCTTGCTTCTTTATTCAGAAGAGGCGCTCTGGGCAAGTCAGGCAAGCGTCACTGTGCTCTTAACCCTCAGATTATGTTTTATTTTGACCCAGGATTTCACTAAGTTCTTAGACTAGACTTGGACCCACACTACAACCCAAGCCTCAGAGTCTTTGTTCCCCTCCCTCCCAAGCCGCTGGGGTTACAAACCTCCTGTCTGGCTCAGCTGTACACCAACCATCCTATGGGACCTCTGAAAACGAGGCAAAATCAACTAAAATGACCGAGTTGAGCCAGGAAGGCTCATACTTTGAATGCCATTAGATATAACTCCCAAGAGTCAAAGGCAACCGAGTCAGTCACAGGAAAACCAGTGTAGGAAATCTGACTCTAGTACTAATTCACAAATGTCACTTTCTTACAGGAATAAGGTAGATTTGATCACAGGTACTGACCTAATTACAGGAGGGCACATCGCAGTAGAAACTGCCTCACAGTCAATCCTAAAGCATGAACGCATTCCCGATATGATTTATTTGCTATTATCCTTCCACCACTTAAATGAAATTATTTGCTTCCTCACCTTTTGGCTGATTTCAAAAATAAATTTGTGTCACTAGAATTGGGTTGCACCTGGAAGCCCTGAAATCACCGTAGCCTCACAATGTGACTGCTACACACACACACACACACACACACACACACACACACAAATGCTGTCATGTATTTTTCTCATTGACTGAACTGAGGAAGCTTTCACAAAGTAGTTTGTTCGGTCTGTCCATCTGTCTATCTGTCTATGGGCCAGTGAGATGGCTCAGATGTTTGCTCCTGAGCCTGACAACCAGAGTTCAGTCTCCATGTCCAACATAGTAGAAGGAGAGAACAGGCTTCTGAAAGTTGTCCTCTTACCTCCACACATACACAAATACACAGAGACACAGAGTAAATATTTTTTAAAAAGGATAGAGCCTCTTGTGGTTAATAAAGACAGTTCAGCATCTGTAAGTATGCCATTACATGAATATTTGTAAGGTAGTTTCAGAAACAGTAAAAATTTATTAAGCCAGTTTCCTTCATAAACAAAATCTCTCTCAACCTTTAAAAGGTCACAGCAAGGCAAAGTGGACATTCCAAATCCAAATGGATGGCAGTTTTTAATGTTTCCATTGCTTGTTTAGTAAATAAACAAAAACTGGTATGTTAAAATCTGTCAGAGAGGCCTGTTCCCCATTAGGAGTTGAAATCTGCAGGATCACATTTTTTCACATGCGTGGCACATTTCCAAGCCACAAGAGTATGGAAAACATCAGTGCTGGGATCCAAAGTTTGCTGTGGCTTTCAAAGCAATCTTTTTCCTTTTTTCGACATGCCACTGTAGTCTCTTGCATTTTGGTAATAAATATTAAACATTACCTTCCTATCTTGGTTCATCTTTGAGAAAAGTATTATATAGAGTCAGCTCAGAGGGAAACGTACTGGTGTGTGTGTGTGTGTGTGTGTGTGTGTGTGTGTGTGTGTATTTTGGTCATTTGAAAAGGAGACCACACCCACGGCTTCGGTTGTCTACCATGGCTGGTAGCCCTTAGTTTAACAAGGAGGAAAAAAACAACAACACATGTCCAACAATCGTTTTTAATAAATCTGTAGGCTGAAATTTACTTTACAGTGGCCCTCAAAGAGTTCTTTTATTAAGATTTTGTGAAACTTAAAAAAGTTTTAAAATCTGTAGGAGGCCAGACAGAGCACTCCTGCTACACACGGTAATCTGACACTTAGGCTGAAGACGCACCAAGTTTAAGTAACCCAAGAGGAACTGTTTCCTGCTTTCTGTTAGAACAGTCTACAGTGACCTGTAGTAACACTGCTGAGGCGGGGTTACTAGCGGGCATTAGATGAAGCTGTCAGGAAGTTGGTTTTCTTTTTGTTTGTAAGAAGTCAACCCTGCTCTCCCACTAATATTATACAGAACAGGAAAAACAAAAACCAAACCAAACCAAACAAACAAAAAGAACCCAAGCGTTGAAAAATCCACCCAGGCCAACTGTGCTTTGGAAAACTTGAGTTTTTCCTGAACTTCCTTTGCACCAAGTCAAATTTGCCAGGGAACATCTCCAGGAGGGCATGATAGCTACCTCTAAATGGAATCAGAGGTGTACTTGATATTGGTTTGTTTCGGCCTCGCTTTACCTTGTCTGCTCCTGTAAGATGAGATGAGGCTCCACAAAGAACTTGACCCTCAGTTTAAGCCGGTAAGGTGCCAGCCCATCCATCTGCTGGGAGATCCGGTTTCTCAGATTCAGCCATAAGCTCTCACCTTTGCTCCCCGAGAACTGCAGCCCAAAATAATCAACCTCTATGATCCCTAGACGCCTGCACACCTAAAAACAAAACCAAAGGTATGGGGTATGAGCAGTGCAAACCTAAGGGCTCCATCCGAGGAAAGGACTGGCCCCTGCTTTCCCGAAGTTCTACCTTCTTGCAATGCCAGTTGGTAGACCGGAAAAACAAGGTTTTAAGGAAACAGCGAAGCCCTCCAGTGGAGGCTTGGCCTTGCTTGACTATTTCTAGGGTCTGACCAATGGCACAGAGAAAGGGGTTCCCCCTAAAACAGACTTCCCAAAAGGCTGAGGACGAAGAACACACAGGGTGTTTTATTTCTTATTCCAATCGCTGGAATTCCCCCCGCTCCCCCCCCTCCGCACCATCTGCACAGCTGATTTGGCAGCGTATTATCTGGACAGTTTTAACCATCTGGATTCCAAAAACACAAACGCGTTGAGGAAGCACGCTACAAGTGTCAGCTAAGCTTTACAAGAGCCTTTCCAAACAGCTCAGGTCTACAGGTCTGGAAGGCACAGTGTTTCAAGGGGTCAAATGGGCCTGCCAATATCCATTAGGCACACCCCGTTAGGAGCCTTAGTCACCCTTAAGAAAACACACGTGTAAAGACCCCCAAGAAAGAGGCTGCCTGCAGAACCGTCCCCCGCAAATTACTCAGGATACCCGGGATCCCTAGCAAGCCTAGAGTGTCAGGTGAACAGTCCTTCTGAGAAGTGGCTTGAGATATGGGCCCACCTGGTCAGCTAGGGAGCCCCGGGGCCAGCGACCGCTTGCAGCCACCTCATCCCGGGACGCGGGTGGCGCTGCCGGGCTTTGCAAGGACTCCACGGAAGGCATCACACACACACACACCTGAGGCAGGTGTGCCGGGCCACCTTCTTTAAAGAAAAGTGTCAGGCTAACGGACAGGGTGGAGGTTCCCGGCAGTGTCCTGGTCTCCAGGCCCCGGATCCCCCACCGTAAGCGTCCCTGCTCCCCCCACCCCTCCTCTCGCAGGGAGGAGGAGGAGGAGGCTAGAGCCTGGCGTCCCGGGAGCCCTCCACGGGCCGCTGCTGCAACGTCGCCCGGCTCCCGGGGAGCATCCCCGAGCCCCGAGGCTTCCCGGGGACAAGCAGGCATCCCCTTTCCGATCGCCACCCTCACCTGGTTGAGACAGTCCTCGCCGTTGGCTTTTGCCTCCACCTCCACCTCCATCAGCACCGCGTCCGGCCTCGTCACATAGCACAGCATGGCTGGGGCCGCCGCCACCACCGCCACAGCCGCTTCTTCTCGGGTGTGCGCCGGGGCTGTCGCCTCACCGCAATTGCTCCAAGTCGACTCCGGGCTCCGCGAGGAAGGTGCAGCCGTGCGGCCACCCGCCCTGCACCCCACGCAGCCGCCACTCGCGTCCCCGCCACCCCCACGACAGCCAGTTCCCGGGAGCTTCACGGCCGCGCCGCTCCGACAGCCCCACTGCCTGCCCGGCTCCAGGCACGCGTCTTTTATAGAGGCCCCGCCCCTCCGGCGCCGGACTCCGCCAATCACGGCGTGCTTGCCCCTCCTCCCCAGCTCCGGCAGCCAATACTCAGTCTCGGTAGGCTGAAGCCCCGCCTCTCGGCACCGCCTGTGGAGCTGCGGGAGGTGGGAGCCCATCCTCTCCCCAATCCCCGGCACCGTCGCTGCCTCTGCCACTGGGCGACGCTCCTCCCAGCCCGCTGTCGCCCGCTGCTCCAGGGGACGCCTTTCTGTCCGGGTTTGAGAGAACTATGATCAAACGCGCTCCTGCGATGCTACGATACTACGGATCTCAGGACTCCTCCGTGGGGTTACCCTAATAACCAGGTGGTGTGTGACAGCCAAGGCAAGCAAGCCACAGAGCTGGCATTTGCCACCGTGGGTTGTCAAAAGAACAATCTGAGTAGAAAAAGTTTTTGCAGCTGACCCAATATAAGCTGGTAATTTGATCCAAGCACCATTCTTACATTAACGCGTGCCAAGGGTTTCTATGCGTGGGTTCTGCTACATTGAAACACCTTATCAAGTTATGTTACCCAGCCTATCTCTCATCGAATTCGTTCACTATACACCTGGTACACTTCCTGCCCTTTCTCTCAGACACCCAGATGTTACGCCATCTTAAAGGTAACAGGCTCATCTCAGGACCTAGCAGGATGGCAATCTCAATACAAGAGGTTAGTAGTTAAAGGTGTACAATCTTCATATTTTTACTACCTGTTTCTCTTGGCCTATACTGCCTTTTTTGGTTTCTAAGATAAGCCGGGAGAGGTGGGTTTCAGCCTTGGATCTTTGGAAAACTCCATTTCTCTGAAGCTCAGTGTCCTGGCAGTAGATTGGAGACTAGCTATTTTTGGGATCCCCCACCCCCGCAATCCTTCCCTCCCCCCCTCCAGCATCGCTGTGAAGCACTCTAGCCATCCCTGCCTGCCAATGACCCTATCGCTGTCCCGTTTGTTTACTGTGCGTTTAAGAGAAAGTCTTGCTGTATAGCTCAAGCTGGCGGTGCACCTCGTACTTGGGCTCAGTGATATTTATTTCTGACGATGGGGAAAATATCGGAGAAGGGCTGGGATCTTAACAGAGCCCTCGCGGAGAGAATTGTGGACTCTTACGGCTTTGTGTTCCAGGAACACATGGTACAGTTCCTGCACCGCAGAACCAGTTTAAGCTTGCATTCAACCCCTGGTCTACTGCTCATTCCTTTCCTTCCCCGCAGCAGGTCTGGCACGTGTATCTGGGAGATAACATTTAGATTATTGCTATCTAATCTGTGGCCCAGCGCAGGAAAATTTAGCATAAGGAGAGGAGGCAAAATGGAAATTGGTTGTATTGCTGAATATTTTTGAAAGACCAAAACGTAACCAGCTTAAACAAGGGGGAACTTAGGGGACAGATTTGGGGGAATTCCTAGAAACTGGGAGTAGAAAGGAGCTGAAGAACAAAAATAAACAAATAGAATAAACAAAGACAAGACAAGAAACTAAAACAGAAACATTTCTATTTAACTATCTTTAAAACTATCTTACTTTGGGGTTTGGCAGGGATTTTGTTTTGTTTTGTTTTGTTTTGTTTTTTTGAGACAGGGTTTCTCTGTGTAGCCCTGGCTGTCCTGGAACTCACTTTGTAGACCAGGCTGGCCTCGAACTCAGAAATCTGCCTCCCTCTGCCTCCAGAGTGCTGGGATTAAAGGCATGCACCACCACGCCCCGCAGGGATTTTTTTTTTAGAATGGTTTTTTCATAGAAATGATTCTATATTTATATTTTTAATATGAGCAGCTAAATAACTTGTAGAAGCGAAGGAAATGTCAGGTTTAAAATTTTAATTAAGAAAAATTTAACAACCATCAGTTACTTACAAACCAGTTGCATGGCTAAGATTGACATGGGCATTTCTTTAACCCACATCCACTGAATTCCTTCTGTGAGATCCTCAATAAAGAGCTAATCATTTTAAAACCAAGTATCTCCAGATGAGGGCCAGTGAAGGGGTTCTGTGGGTAAAGGCACCTGCCACCAAGCCTGATGACCTGAATTTGACCCCATGACCCACCTAGTGGAAGGAAAGAAGCAACACCCACAGGTTGTCTTCTGACCTTCACGTGTTACATACATGAACACCAAGATATAAAACTTAAACTAAAGCATCGCTAGTTACTACTGAAGAAAAGAAGTAGTTTTAACAAAAGAGATCAAGGGCTGGGATTAAAACTCAGTAGATAAAGTGCTTGCCTAATATGGACTTAACCTGAGTACCACCAATTGGCCCTCGTGGCAACAATGTGCCACCACTGTGTGTAATGGCAACAATGTGCCACCACTGTGTGTAATGGCCACAGTGTGACACCAGGTCAGCAATCCCAACGGCACTTGCAGGGTAGAAGTAGAAGCATTGGAAAGTTGAGGTCATTGTAGGTTAAATAGGGAGTTTGAGGACAGCCTTAGCTAAAGACTAGACCTCAAATTAATTAAATAAATAAAAATTAATGAACGAATGAACTGAGTGATTAAAACTTTGAGCCGAGTGTTGTGGAACACATGCACACATGCCTGGAATCCCAGCACTTGGGAGGACTCTGAGGTAAGTAGATCATGAGTTTGAGGCCAGCCTGGGCTACACAGTGTGACTCTGTCTAAAAAGTGTATAAAGAGTTTGCTGTGGAAGCTTAAGGACCCTAGCACCCACATAAAAAGCAGGGCTTGGTGGTGTGTGCTCTTAATCCCTGGATCAGGAGGAGAAGAAAGGAGGCACCCAGGGGCTCATTGGCCAGATAGTCTAGCCAATCCGTGAGCTCCAGGTTTAGTAAGAGATTCTGCTTTTCAAAAAATAAAATTGAAAAAAATTCACAAAGCAGAAGCGTGTTATTGGTGTCTCCACGGGGCATGTGAAAAACAGACATAAAACACGCAGAGGCATAAAAAAGCAAACAAAACCCTCCAAAAAAGTTAAAAACAGAAGGTCAGGGAAAGGGAAAGAACTGATGTCTGGGGAGAAAAGGATCCATCCAGGTTTCTCCTGGTACACGCAGAGGAGGAGGAGGAGGCTGTGCATGGAGGGGGAGGCTGCGCGTAGAGGGGGAGACTGGGCGGCCTGTCTCTTCCTTCCTGTAGTTTCTTGCCTGAGATAAGACAGAGACTGGTTAAGAGATGGGAAGGCTGCGTGAGAAAGCACGTTATGTTTAAAACACCCTGTTAGGGAATAGGAAACGCACCGCAGAATTGCTTCTTAGAAGACTCCACCATCTGCTAAAGCTACAGAGCGTCTGGAGCCAGTTTCAAGCCCCATCTGAGTCTAGCTCCAAAATAAGAGACTTGGAATATCCAGGTCCGGAGGTTGAGAAGTGAGGCGGATTGAGTCGTGTTTGAAGCCAGGGAAGACACTCTTGCTGTCTGCTTTCCATTGCTCTCAAGTAGGGCATGATGTTCCTGCCTGTAATTCCTAGCGCCCAGGAGTCTGAGGCAGGGAGGCAGTCATAAATTTGAGGCCAATCTGGACTACAATTGAGTTCTGTCCAGCATGGAGTAGAGAACGAGACCTTGCCCTCCTCTCTCCCCCCAACCCCCCCAACCAAAAGAAAAAACCTTTACTTAGCTAGTACAGTAACAATATGGCCCTCACGAATGTAGATTATTAAAAGTAAAAACAAAACAAAAGCAAAAACCTGTATCAAAGTGGCAGAATTGATGAGCTCAGTACATGTCTTAGTCAGGGCTTTACTGCTGTGAACAGACACCATGACCAAGGCAACTCTCATACAGACAACATTAATTTGTGGCTGGTTTACATGTTCAGAGGTTCAGTCCATTATCCTCAAGGCAGAAACATGGCAGCATCCAGGCAGGCATGGTGAAGGAGGAGCTGAGAGTTCTACATCTTTATCTGAAGGCTGCTAGTGGAAGACTGACTTCCAGGCAGCTAGGATGAGGGTCTTAAAGCCCATGCCCACAGTGACACGCCTATTCCAACGAGGCCACACCTCCAAACAGTGCCACTCCCTGGGCCAAGCATATTCAAACCATGACACTACAGTTCTGGCTGCTCCAATGGACCCAAACATAGGCTTTTCTAATGTCTTGTATGCCAGGTTGCAAGAGTAATACATGCAATACATGTAGTGTAAAGCAATGGTTATGCCCATACAGATTCTTCTGGCTGAGCATGTGGTCTGCTCAACGTGGCTGGGGACCTACTTCTGCTCATTATATTCTTGTCATTGCATGCAGGGCTGCAGAAGCCCTGCACTGGGTCCCAGGTGAGGCCCTTGGGAGAAGTGGCCACATCACCTGCCACACCCACCTCTTTCTCTCCCCATTTATTTGTAAGAGCACCACTGGAGGAACAGTTATCTACTGTCTGAAAAGCTGCCCTTTTGCCTTCACACATTATTCCAGCTAATTATTCACATAAGTAATGCTTCATCAGGCATAAGTGTGTTAGAACAAGTTGAGTGAGCTGAAATCTCTAATTTGAAATATTAGTCTCACAAAACTCAGTAGTTTAATTTGATCCTCGCCTACCATCAAAGCACAGCATCTCATTTCTGGAACTGGCTGGTTAAAAGGGGAAAGGGGACAGAGGAAGAATTCCTGTATTAAATAAAACCTGGGCGATCTGAAGTGGCATTGCCTTAATTGGATAGCCATTTAAATGATTTTTTCCTTCATTTTAGTTAACTAGGAGAGTTACCTCGAGTGACAGATTACCTGAAAGAGAACAGTGCACAGAGGAAAATGAAGTGGATGCCATTTTATCAGGGCTCTCCACTTAGAATCGATGGGATGATGTTTCTGTCTGCATACACTGTGCTCTAAATAGTCCCTGTGGGGCCAGTGAGATGGCTCAGTGTAGGTAAGGGGCTTGCTGCCAGGCCTGATAACAACCTGAGTTCGATCCCTGGACTTACATGGCAGAAGGAGAGAACTGACTGCTGAAAGTTGTCCTCTGACATCCACCTGTGTGATGTGGCACTTGTAACAACACACACACACACACACACACATACACACACACACACACACACACACACACTGACAGAGACAGACAGACAGACAGACAAAATAAAAAGTAAATATTGATTGTGGCATAAGCAAGTGATCCATAGCAATTTGTAAAATGCAAATATATCGAGATATTGAGAAGAACTTGAGGTGTTTAGTTCCAAATCTAAATGTAATCTTATGAACATTAGAAAAATCATAACCAGAAAGAACACACAGACACACACACCCCACACCAACTATTGCAGTTTCTCAATTATTTATTTTTTTAAATACTTAATTCTTTTTTAAGTGTGTGTGTGTGTGTGTGTGTGTGTGTGTGTGTGTGTGTGTGTGTGTAAGTACATGGTTGCAAGTGCTCTCAGAGGCCAGAAGAGGGTGCCAGATGCTCTGGATCTGCAGTTACATGTAAGCTGCCTAATATGGGTGCTGGGAGCTAAATTGGGGTCCTCTGCAAATGCTCTTCATGGCTAAGCCATCCCTCTAGCCCCTCTTTTTTTTTTAATCAAATACTAACTTCTATTCGTCCCCTGACAATTAAAATGTCCTGAAAGGCCACATTTGTGATCTCCTTTGTGTTTAGAATGTGTCATTCAGCTGAGTGATGCATATAGCTTCAAGATACTATTCGATTCACCACATTTTTTGGGGGTGGACAATATTTCTGTGCATTTTGTGAGGCTATCACAGACTATTTGAAGCTGGGTAACTTATAAAGCATAGAGAATTATTCGGCTAGAGATTCTGGTGGTTGGAGGGTCTAAAGGACATCTTGCCACTATCCTGATGAGGGCTCTCTGGCAGCAGAGTGTGGTAGAGAAATAGAAGAAGAAATGAAAATGGGGCTTTTGTGTTTAAAAAAAATTAATAATTCCAAGTTTTCCTTCCCCAGTTCCTGAAATGACAACTTTGAGACTCATTAGTTATCATTAAATGACTAGATCACAAGCTTTGGCTCATTCCCTGACTAGCTCTTAACCTATTCAGCCATTTAAACTATTCCATGTCTCCTATTTGGCTAGTGACCTCTCCTCTTCCCAGTCAGCTTCTTCCTTCTCGTCTCCTCAGAGCCTCTCTGAAATCATCTGCATGCTGGTTGACTCTGTCTCCTGAGTCTGTCTCCCACATCTGTCTCCCGTCTCACTTCCCATGAATCGCTCACTATTTCCCAGAATCCTCTCTCTTCCTGGAGTGTCCCACCTCCTATTTCCTGACTCAGCTCATTGTCCATCAGTTTTTTTTTTTTTTTTTTTTTTTTTTTTTTTTTTTTATTGACGGGTGATGGTTATAAGACATTCTCTCGGCAAGCTTGCATGAGAGGATGGCGTATAATAGCTGAACTCAGTTTATAATAACCCATTCTTAAGGGAATGAATCCAATCCTACAAGACCTGCGTCATCCCTCTGAAGATGGTGCCTCCAACACATGACCACCTTCGAATAGATTCTGCTGCTAAAGGTTCTACAAATTCAAACCACCATGGAGAACAAGCTTCAGTCAAACAACAGCAGATATGTGCCTTGTTACATTTGGTTAGCTCTTTGTCTTTGGTTAAAAACAGCCAAATAGTTAATTGGTCTCTTATGTGCATAGAGTAAGTGAAAACTGGCTTCAGGTCCCTGATGAGTTTTAAAGTAGAAATCCAAAGGTTCAGGCTAGAACATAGAAGTAACTCCAGGAGAGTCTGTCTCCCCCTCCCTTCCTCATCCTGCTTCTCCCTTCCTCCCTCTCCCCTCCCCCCTCTCTCCTTTCTTTTGTCGTTGTTGACAGTCTCCTGTGGTTCCAGGCTGCCTTGAACTTGCTATGTAGCTGAACAGTGACCTCCAAATCTCTGATCTTTCTACCTCCACCTCTCAAGTGCTGGAATTACAAGTGTGGTCTGCCATGCCCAGCAACCTAGAGCATAATTCTAGAGCAAGATGAAAAGCCCAACTAAGAAACTCAGGAGTGTTTACCTTTTCTTTCTTCTCTTGAATGATCTGGTTTCTAATTTTGTTCTCCCAGAAGGTAGCAAATTTGTACACGTGTATACTCAGTTTTTATCTTACTGCAATTCCTATCTAGTGGCAAGTTCAAATATATGTTACTGCCTTTGGGGGAAAAGACTATTAATAACTCATCAGCTAGATTAGATATATGCAAGGAAGACAAATAGCAAATCTGTTTATCTTGGAGCCTGAATTAGACGGAAGGTCTTGCAATACAAAGCTATAATTAGCTGAACTATAAAAGATTAGGGCAAATACATACTCATGAAAACAAGATGACAGTTGGATAGCTATCAGTCTTCTAGTCATAAGAAAAAGATACTTAGATTTACCACTGACAGATTGGTTGGGGCAGTTTTTAGATTCGAGGATCATGGTCTATATAAATTAAGCAAGTCAACATTTCTGGTTTACTTTGAAGAATCATAAAATCCTTCTCCCAGTTTTTAACTCCACTTTAGACAACAAGAAGTCTTTTTCAGATTGTAGTTCTTTTTAACCAGCTTCAAATGTTTTTTTTTTTTTTTAAGATCTCATCAAGCTGCGAATGTTTCCTTGAAAAACTGCAAGTCTAAAATGGTGCATACAGGCAAAATATAGAAAGAAAACTCAGGCAAGATACTGAGGGAATGGGCTGTGCTAAGGGACCATGGTTTCCTTCTAAATTGCTTGCGTGTGTTATGGGCCCTGCTTGTCAGCTCTTAAGGGACATCCGGGACAAATCTTAGTGGGGGATGACTGACAGGACTTGCCACTCCAAGTGACATATTATGAGATTAATTAGATCACCCCATATAAATGTAAAATTATATTTTCCCATTGGAGATTTTGTATATGTCATTAAAATTAAAACATACGTCATCAATACTTTAAAAGGGATGCTAAGTATTTGTTTCTATCTCTATTTGATGTTACCAAAATAACCTTAAATAGTAACAGTAAAAAAACTGGCTTTGAATGTTTACTTTTATTTTTTGGCTTTTAAATTTTGTGTAAGTTTATGCATACCTGTGTGTACATATACCTGAGTGTGTGTGTGTGTGTATGTGTGTCTATGTGAGTATATGTGTATAAGTGTATGTGTGTCTGTGTGTTTGTGTGTGTGTACAAGTGTGTATTAGTATGTGTATGCGTGTCTATGTGAGTATATGTGTGTGCGTGTCTGTGTGAATGCCTGTATGTGTGTGTGTGTGTGTGCATATGGCAGCCAGAGATCACCCTCAGGTATCATTCCTCAGCCACAGTCCACCTTGTATTTTGAGAGTCTCACTCTTTTACCTGGAGCTTGCTGATCTGACAGGGCTAGCGGGCTCCAGAGACCCAGGAATCCACTGTCTCTGTTTCCTAGCGCTGAAGCTCTAAGGGGCTGACATCATACTTGGATTTTTTTTTTCATAAGGATGCCGAGGCTCAAGCTCAGGTCTTCCCGTTTGAGCAGCAAGCACTTTACCTACAAGCCATTCCCAGAGCCTTAAGTTTTGTATACTTGAGACAGAGTTTCACTATGTAGCTCTGGCCTGGCCTGGAACTCACTATGTAAATCAGGTTGGCCTTGAACTCCTGGCAGCTTTCCAGCTCCTGCAGCAAAGTGCTGGGATTCAAGGTCCTCGCCACTATACCTGTGTGTGCTGCCTAGTGTTATGTCAACTTGACCCAAGCCTATAGGGTCAAGTTGGTGGGAAAGGACAGTCCATTGTAAGTGGTGCCACCCCTGAGCAGGCTAAGCAAGCCATGGATGCCCATTCGCAGCATCCCCCTCCCCCCACCATGACCTCTGCATCATCTCCTGTCTCCAGGTCCCTGCCCTGCCTGAGTTTCCATCCTGATGTCCTTCAATGATGAACAGTGATGTGGAAGTGTGAGCTGAAGAAACCCTTTCTGCCCCAACTTGCTTTTGGTCCTGCTGTTCCATTGTAGCAATAGCAACCCTGACTAAGACACTGGATCCAATGATTTCTATGTTTTGTGGTGCTCTAGGGCTGAACTCAGGGCATCATACATTTCCAAAAGTATCACTGAAATAAATGCCAAACTTCCATTATTAATTTTTAAATCAACATGGAAAACAGTATTCCAAAGAATTATGTAGTTTCACACATAATTGATCTCAATCACAAACATTTTATCATGTTGATTTTCTTTTTTTTTTTTTTTTCTGAAATGTTTAGATTTTAGGCATGAAGCCACCTTTGACCCTAAATGTTTCATGGGTAGTATTAATTTATAAATCTAAAAGTAAGATCTTTTCTATAGAATTCTAAACAGGAAATTTTTTTTTAAAGATTTATTTTACTTATTATATGTAAGTACACTGTTGCTGTCTTCAGACACTCCAGAAGAGGGCACCAGATCTCGTTACGGATGGTTGTGAGCCACCATGTGGATGCTGGGATTTGAACTTATCACCTTCGGAAGAGCAGTCGGGTGCTCTTACCCGCTGAGCCATCTCTCCAGCCCTAAAGTTTTTTTTTTTTTTTTTTTTTTTAAAGATCCTAAACAGGAAATTAACACTGATATAATATTCATTTATATTTTAGTTATTCATTTTCCACCGATGGGTCCATTAATGTCTTCTATTGCAAAAGAAAAAAAGAAAGAAAGAAAAAATACCCCTCTTATCGAATATTGTGTTCAGGTTTCTTTATCAGACCTTAACCTGGGACAGTTCATCTGGTCTTTGTTTTTTGTGGCTTTGGCCTTTGAAGAGTTCATTTCTGTGGCCTCTCTCTGAATTATAGAGTTATCATCTTAAGCAAAGACAGACACAACCATGTAACATGTCTATTCAAACAAACAAGATAAACAAACAAAGCAAACAGGCTAATTAAAAGAGAGGCAGTCATCCTCCTGTAGGCGGAACCTACTTATAATGCCTTCCGAAGTAGACACTGTATCAGAGCATCTTCTGAATACCCATGTCTATACCCACACACTGGTCGGAGAAGCTCCCGTTTGCCATGTGCCATGGTTAATGTGGGGATTTCTAACTGATCGGTCAAAGCGCAGAGCATAAGTAACTGGCCAGGCTCAGCCCTGGATGAGACATCTTGCTGACCCGCTCTAGGGCTCAGAGGACATTGTAAAGGGGTGCGAAGAAAGACTTTAAGAGCTGGAGGATGTGGGAAGAGCTGTGACTGTCTTCTGAATAGGACACTGTGGTAACGCTGCGGTCACACAGCAGCAGTAGCTACCTGCGCAAGACTGAACCCATCAACCTCCCACCACAGGAGACCCCATGCCTTCTCAAGAAGCCATAGGCAGTTAATGGTTATTGGGAGAGGAGAAGCCATCTTCCTCAGTAGCCACTTGTTGAAGTAAATAATCTCTCAAACTCCTGCTAATGCAAGCAATGCTAATTAAATAGTTACAGCAGGATGGGGGTGGAGAGGAAGGCATTAAAGTAGGAGGGAGATTGATGCAAAGAAGGCATTTAATAGAAAGGAGAGGGGACAGATCATTCAGGACAATGGGGGAAGCATCAAAGTATATTGTGTCTGTACGAGATTGTAAAAGAAGAAATAAAAATGTTAAAAAGAGGCCCTTTTCCAGGTTCCTCATAAGTCTTTCGCTGTTTGTGTGTGTGTGTGTGTGTGTGTGTGTGTGTGTGTGTGTAAATCAATGGTCATATATTTGTCTTTTCTAACTGGAACTGTATTCTGAAGTCTGACAGACTAAAGGCACTGGTGCCTTTAGCTGCTGTACCATTTTCCCCTTTCCATGATGTCCCAGTGATTCGGATAGAAAGTTACTTTGCTGGGGCTGGCCGTTCCCCTTTGGCTGGGCCTTCATTTCTGTTGCAAGTTTTTCAAAGCTACATGTCCTTGGTGTATGCTGACACGAGATGAATCAAACCAGGGAATCTACTCTCGGCCACTCCCATCCTTGTTCCCTAGACCCCATCAATGCCTCTAAACTGCTTCTCTATTTCCTATTATCGTCACAGCTCGCCCCCACACACACACCACCACACACAGCCTTTTAAACTATGGGTTGTGTCCTCACAGAAGGTCTCATAATTGAGTTTGGGAGCTGTGAAAATATTTGGCAGGAGTAAAAGTTTATGAATGTACAGCAACCAAAAAATAAAAAAATAAAAAATAACGCAAACTCCGATGCACAGAGAATCCAAGGGGTTTCCAGAAGTGCGGTCCTGGGTTCTTGTATTATTTACTTCTCTGTTGCTGTGATAAAAATGACTGAGGAGACTCTTGGAAGAAAGAGTTTACTTGGCATCTCAGCTCCAGGAGGGATGGGTCTCTCATGACCACGGAGGTGTGGCAGGGGCCAGTGGCTGGAGCGGAAAGCTGAGAGCTCACATCTTTAAATGCGAGTTCGAAGCAGAAAGAGCAAGGATAAGTCAACAGCTCTCATAGCCAGTTCCCAGTGACCGCACCTCTTAAACCTCCCCCAAATGGCCCCAATGGGGGATGGTTTTCACCTCACGGAGACAACTGTGGTTGCCTCACAAGACTTCACTGCAGCTAGTCCTGAACATACAACACGTGCACTTTGCGTTCCTCGTGCGGACACACCACAGAGGATCAGTACCTGGACATCTGGGTTCAGACTCTAGACTATTATTTGTTATGAATTGCAGTATTTTTACTGTTCATGGAATTCCCCCTGCTCTCATAGAAACATAATGGTTTTATTATGGAAAGCAAAGAATTTTCATATATTCTCTCATTCTCTCTGTCTCTGTCTCTGTCTCTGTCTCTGTCTCTGCCTCTGCCTCTGTCAAATTAGCAGCCTCCTGGATCGAATTGTGTTACCACTACGTTTGATTTTCAAAATTTCTGTTTGAGTGAGTGCCTCGACTTTCTTTTTTTCTTTTCTTTTCTTTTCTTTTTTTCTTTTTTTTTTTTTTTTTTTTTTTTTTTTTTTTTTTTTTTTTTTTTTTTTTTTTTTTTTTTTTTTTTTTTTTTTTTTTTTTTTTTTTTTTTTTTTTTTTTTTTTTTTTGCAGTTTTTGTGATTTTATTTAAACACAAAACATGCACACAAGCCATCTACTCATTTTCTTCACTGCGTAGCCTGGCGTTGGGATTGGTGACTCTGATGGCCAGCTGTGCTGCTCTTTCTACCATGGCTTTTCGGTTCTTAGAGGACACGTTGTGAGCAATCTCAGCACAGTAAGATTTGTTGCACATCAGCAGCACCTCCAGCTCCTTGACATTGTGGACCAGGAACGTGCGGAAGCCGCTGGGCAGCATGTGCTTGGTTTTCTTAATGCTCCCGTAACCGACGTTGAGCTTCAGGGTCTGGCCCTTGAACCTTCTCCGCACCCTGTTGTCTCTGGGTTTCCGCCAGTTTCGCTTAATTTTCACATATCGGTCTGACTGGTGTCTGATGAACTTCTTGGTCCTCTTTTTGACGATCTTGGACTTCACCAGAGGCCGGAGGGCAGCCATGATGCCGCAAAACAGACGGCAGCCACCTCGTAGGCAGCGCCGAGGAAGAAGCATGCCTCGACTTTCATAAGAAGGACGTGAGCAAATGAATTTTGGTTTGGGATTAGGACAGAATTCCAACAAATTCTGAAACCATCTTATACTGTTGCCTTTTGTTCAATTGTTTTACGTGGAGTGGTGCTCTCAGCGTTAATGATAATAAAACCAAAACACCCACCAGCTCCCTAGCACTGAATATGCTCTATGTCTTGTAGCATTAAATATCCAGCCAAGATTTAGTTCTTTATTTAAAAATAAACAAGCATAACTACTCATTAGCATGCGGCTTTGTACACATTATAAATAAATGATAAAATTACATGTATACCAAAGAATTATTCTAAGAAGAATTTATTTATGATTTATTATCAGTAAATGTTTTATCTGTATAGTGAGACACAAGTCATGTAAAATTTTCTTGGGCAGCAAGGGACCTTGAAGTGACTCAGACCTGACGAAGGAAGGTAACACCTCCCCTTGTGTCATGTGACATGCGTACATGCTTTTTCTCTCTCCCTCTCCCTTCCTCAAATAAATACATTTTAAAATAATAATTTTAAAAGGGGAGACGGGGTGGGGGAGGTGGCTCAGTGGCTAAGGGTACTTGCTCTGTAATCATGAGCGACCTGAGTTCAAATTCCTCAACAGCCATGTCAAAGGCCAGGTGTGACCATGCAAGCTTCCAGGCCCAGCACTGGAAGGCAGAGATGGTGGCCCTTCCAGAAGCTTCCTGGCCAATCACCTTAGCCATAATGGTGCATTTCCAGCTCAATGAGAGAGCATCTCAAGGTGACAAGGGGGGATAAATGACAGTGTATGATATCCTGCTCTGGCTGCCTCGTGTGCATACATAGGCAGGTGCACCTGCACATTCATGTGCCCAAAACCCACGCTCCAGTCTGTCTCTGTCTCTGTCTCTGTCTCTGTCTCTCTCTCTCTCTCTCTCTCTCTCTCTCACACACACACACACACACACACACACACACATACACTCCTCCCCTCCCTCAATCACATAGAAGAAGGGCTAATACATGGGAAAAGCTTAAGAAGTCCTGGTTAAACACACAGCCCTCCTGCTCTCTCTAGCGTGGGGGTCTGGTCAGCAGATGCCACCCTGGGCTGCTGTTCAGCGTCCCTGTTTGAACTCCTGTCCCAGTCCCGTTGCCCTTTCTGGCAATGGAAAATGGAGTAAGTGTCCTTCTGGCTGACTGGCTTGGAGAACCGGTGTCACTAAGGAGACAAGCCTTGTGTGTGGATGCTTTCAAACTCCTTCAGTGTCCTGGCTAGTCTGAAGTCAACTTGACACAAGCTAGAGTCATCAGAGAGGAGGGAGCCTCAATGGAGAAACTGCCTTCATAAGATCTGGCTGTAAGGCATTTTTTAAAATTAGTGACCAATGGTGAAGGGCCCAGACCATTGTGGGTGATGTCAGCCCGAGGCTGGTGTTCCTGAGCTCTATCAGAAAGCAGGCTGAGCAAACCATGGCGAGCAAGCCCCTAACCAGCATCCCCTTTCCCAGTGACCAGCATCTCAGCTCCTGCCTCCAGGTTCCTGCCCTGTTTGAGTTCCTTCCCTCAGCACTTTTGATGATGAACCATTATATGGAACTGTGAGTGAAATAAACTCTTCCCACCTCCTCACGTTGCTTTTTGTCATGATGTTTCATCACAACAGTAGTGTCTGACCAAGTACCCTTTCTGGTGCTTACTGCAATCTACAACAGACTTTGTCCCCACGTGTCACTCAAGAGCTGGGTTCTCCTGCAGACCTCTGGGGTGAGCATCAGCAGGGGCTCAGCTCCTCCAGGCTTACCCCAAATCACAGGGAAAGAGAACAGCAAGCAGAGAATCTTCGAGGTACCCCGGGAGCCAGAGTGTCATTTATCTTCTTTCTGCCCTCAGATGCAAATTTAAGGGCCACCAGAGTGTTATTAAGGAAACGTAAAACACACACCAGGTCTGAGCATGAGAATAACCCCGGAGGGAATGGTCCAAAATGTTGGCTGAGATTTTTTTGGAGCCATAGACATTTATAAAAGCAATTTAAAAAGAATGTGGAGGCACTGGAGGTGTGTAGTTTGCTTGGCCTCCCTGAGAGACAGGGTCAGGGTGGAGAATCACTTGATTTGCTTTTTAAATATCACAAGTTTATTTTAATGAATGGGCCTAAAAATAATTCTGGGGGAAAAATATCAAGCACGTTATTTCTTGAGCGTTATTTGAAATACTAATGAGCTATTTTAAACTAACCAACGGAATTAAGCTTTGATATGGCACTCCAGGGTGAGTGGAAGCCAGCTCCATTAGCTCTACTTCAAAAGATGAGGAGGAACACTATTCCTCCCACTCTGGCAAGTTAAGGTACTAATTAAGTATTCAGGTGATTTCCCTAAATCTCATAGAGCAGGAAGTTTTAGTTGGGCAAGTAGATTACTGGAAGCAGACATAGGAACTCTAGTTGTCTTTAAATTTCACTAAATGCTTCTTTCTTGTTTTTCAAAGCACTGTACATTCTAATTACCTGAAAATCCTTTGATCATGGCTAACTAGAATAGCGCCATCAAACTGCCCCAGGCAAACAGTAAGGTGAAACTTTCCTTAACATTCCCCCATCTTGCCAGTGTGCGGTTTCAGGTGGCCAGACAGGAACAAATTTAACCAGAACAAGTTCTATCCTGCCTAAGAAACTTTTTTTCCTCCCTTTAACCAGAAGAATGTGTCTTTCTACATATGCAAATGAGGCATACTCTTTAACTTCACAATGTTTGAGATGCTTCCAGAGAGAAATGGGATAATACTTTCTCTAAACATTTGGGTGTGGGATTTAACTGGAGGTCATTTCTTTACAGCTTCAAGAATTCCTACACTGATCCTGAGGCCAATGGAAATTTGATCACTGTAAGTTCCCAAACTTAATAATCTCAAGGGGTCCAAAAAGTGCCTTCATGGATCTATAGGTGGTCTTCTGAGGGCTGTGGCTCAGTGGTAGAGTCTAACTCGCACCAAGTTGTGGGTTCAAAACCCCAGCATAACCACGAGGCAAAAAAACAGGAAAAGCCAGTGCTGGCTTGGCAACGTGTCAGCGACAAGTTTCAACCAGAAGTTCAGCTTTNTAATAATCTCAAGGGGTCCAAAAAGTGCCTTCATGGATCTATAGGTGGTCTTCTGAGGGCTGTGGCTCAGTGGTAGAGTCTAACTCGCACCAAGTTGTGGGTTCAAAACCCCAGCATAACCACGAGGCAAAAAAACAGGAAAAGCCAGTGCTGGCTTGGCAACGTGTCAGCGACAAGTTTCAACCAGAAGTTCAGCTTTATCACGTGTGGAAAACTGTCTATCATTTGTATATGCTGAGTTATTAAAAGACAGAACTAACATGGGTAACAGACACCGTCCTCCACATCTGTAATAGATTTTGCTTAGCATGCAATGGAGGATATGATTCTCTGTTAAGGTTTAGAGGATTAAAGTAGGTAATACAGGAAAAGGATATAACTGTTAAAATTACTCACTATGCAATAGCATCAAAATCTATGGATGATTGTTCTTTTAAAAGTCATATAATTTGTTATCCATAGTGCTGTTGAGTATCCTGCCTCTAAAAAGTGGCACTATTTTTAGTAATATTTGTCCATGCATTTTGAATATGATTACAGGTTTAATGACCATGGGGCTGTATTCAATTTTTGTATTATCTGATTTCCATATATGTTGTTAATTTTTCATGGGTTTATATTTAAAATTATCCATTGGATAATATTAAGTATTTCTAGTGCTATTTTCTGTCTAAATGAACCTGGGGTGATTAGCTTAAGAGTGTTTTCGGCATCTTAGTTGTAAGTTAAAGTCTCTTGTAATTAAACTTGTTTATGTGATATTTTATATGGATTGCAGTTTGGAGGTTATTCTTTTGACATGCTAATGTAAATGCTTGTTATTGTATTTCATCTTTTTATAAATATCATAAACAGTAGTTAATATTCATCCAGTTGTTACTATAGTGATAAGGTCTTCATAAGATCTTGTTTCACTTGCAAGAGTGAAATATGTATATTCATGTGTATATGTGTATGTATGTGAGTGTATGTCTGTGTATATATGTGTGTGTAAATGTGCATGTATATACATTCATGTATGTGTGTATATCTTTATGGCTATGTATGTGTATGTGTGTATATATATTTATGCATATGTGTATATCTGTATGTGTGTGTGATATGTGCATGTATGAATATATCTGTGTATTTATGCCTATGTGTGTATATGTGAATACATGTGTGTGTATGTGAATATATGTGTATATGTATATATTTGTTTGTGTGTGTGTGTGTGTGTGTGTGTGTGTGTGTGTGTGTATGTGTGTTAAAGGTAGGGTCCTATCCTACGGTGTGGCCCCGATTTGTACCTAGTTATACCCTTCTTAGTGCTGGGATTACAGGAATGTGCCACTGTGCCCAGCTGGAAGGAATAGTTCGTAAAGAGCAAATGATAATGAGACAAGCCTTAAAGTGTAAATCTTACGGTTTTCCAAACCTCTTTAGTCTATAAAATATATGTTACAATGTCTCTGATGTGAATCTATACTGGATGCTCAAATTGAAAGCAATCTTTTACGATTACAAAGAATTGCATGGAGAAGGCAAGGCCCTTCCTGCCAGCTCTGCTCAGATGCACAGCAACATCAAAGGCCAGGACAAGAAGAGCCTGCCTCTCTTTTGTCACCATCTCAAAGCAAATGGGGAGGGGATGACATCGTAGAAGACATGAATAAGGTGTTTCATCGCTGTTGCTTTTGTTTGCTTGTGACTATTTTTTCCCCCAACAGGATCATGTAGCTCAGTGTAGCTTCTAACTTGCAATTCCGCTCCACCTCACCTGAAATTATAGATATGAATCAATTAATGTGACTGAAAAAAAAACCTTTTCTGATGATTTAAAGGGGGGGAGTAGGTATCAAAAACAACAAAAAAGAATATTCAAAACAAATATAAACAGACTTATACACACAGATAAAGCCAAGTCACAGCTGGCTCTTCTGACATTTATCTAGTTTGGATAATACTGGTCTCCAGATGAGCCAGGAAGCAAGCTCTCTTTTTTAGTATTTCCTAGAAGAGGCTGGGTACAGTTGGGGTGGACCTCTTCCCCCTGGTGAAATCTTAATTCTTTTTATTCCTAGCCTTGATTCCCATTCTCTTACCATGGCAGTAGCATCCTGCCTGTTCTCAGAGAAGGGCCCAGAACACCAACGTCTGCTCCAGAACACAGCTGCGTCTGAGTGCCGCACACCTCCAGACATGCCTCCTCTGCCTATGCTGAGCTGCTATCCCACGCTTCTCCATCTGAGGCTTTACCCTTCCTCTAACTCCAAGTTGGAGAGAGCTAAATTTTGAATTCATAAGATTCAGGGTTATAAATTTGTATCAGTCAAATTGAGTAACCTGTACAGTACTATAGAAAATAGCTCATGCTCCTAGGTCCTGAATCCATCACCCTGAAGTTCCCATCACCTCTAAAAACTGTGCCAAAGGCTGGTGATCAATTATTGAACACATGAGCGTCTGGGGTAGTTCCTATTTGGGACGTGGTAGGGGCTAGCAGAAGAACACATGCAGATCTGAACAGAACACATAACTCAATCACGAGGCCTGGAAATGAGCAAGGAAGATGGCAGCTCTAACAACGGGTCTTTCTAATGGCATTAGGTTTTACCACCTAAGTACTAACACCAAGATGTCATGTTAGCCATTTCAGACCCTTGGATTTAGGTAGCCTTTTATCTTAAAAAAACAAAAGAAAAAAGAAAAAGGCCTACACACATTAGCAAACAGTGCCACACTAATCCCTCAGGCACACAGAACTGATCTTAAGATAAAGTACAGTTCTATACTATATACTTATATATTTCATCTTTTTATCTTATGAAAGGATAGTGGTTCCTGTTTAGGCCTCCACCCTCCTGACAGAGACTTTCATTATGCTTTGTCTGGGCTTTCTACAGGATGTGCTGACATCTAAAGTCACAAGAGGAAACACAGCATTTGATCATCATGAAGGTCACATGGTGTTAAAAGAGCTGCCCTGCTTTCTACCAACTTTGTGAATAGAAGCTAATAGCCAATAACAGGACCTTCCCAGTCACAGACTGTTTTGTTTTGTTTTTGTTTTTACAGGTCATCTATTCAAAATCATGATAGTCAATATTCTTCAGAACTTGGGTCTTGAATGGAAGAATCAATGAACACTATTTTGTATCTATAGGTTCATTATTCTTTCAGCCATAGTTTTCAAATTTTTTCTTTCCATTGTGCGCATATGTATGTGCATGTGTGTGTATGTATATGTGTATATGCATATGTGCCTGTCTGTGTGTGTTTGTAGTGCTGGGAATTGAAATTCGATCCTCCACTCCTGGGCAAGCACTATCACTGAGCTGTAACTCAGGCAGGGCGTGAGGTGGCTATTGAGTTTGCAGTCCTTGAAGATGTCACCAGAAAATGGAAAAGGCTCTCATACTTATTGATGGCAGAATTGGTATCATGAAAATGGGTATATTACCAAAAATAACCTGCAGATTCAATGAGATCCCCCAATGAATTCTAATGACATTCTAATGACAGAACTGGGGGCGGGGGAACAATCCTTAAATTTATATTAAAATACAAAAAACCCAAATGACCAAAACAGTTGAAAGTAGAAAGGACCATGTTGGAGAGCTCATATGTGACCTCAAGTTAGACCACAGAACCATGCTGACAAAGCCAGATGGCACTGCCACAAAAAACAGGTATGTAGACCAATTGAATAGAGTATAGATCTCAGAAAGAAGCTCACAAAGCTACAGCCACCTCATTTTTGACAAAGTTGTCTAAATATACATTGGGAAAAAAGACAGCACATTCAACAAATTGTGTTGGGAAAACTGGGTCTTCATATACAGAAAATGAAATTAGTTACATACCTTTTAGTCTGAACACCACAAATCAATGAAAAACATTTCAAAGATCATAATGTAAGACTTGAGATACTGAAATTGGTAGGGGGAGAAACTTCATGATATGGATATAGGTAAAAACTTTCTGGAAAAGACTCTAATACCTCAGGAAATAACCTAAAGAATTGACAAATAGTGTTCCATGAAACTAGAAGGTTTCTGTACAGAGTGAAGAAGCAGCCTACAGAATGGGTGAGCAAAAAAAGTCAGAAATACAGTTACTATCTAGAACATATAAATACTGCAAAAATCAAATACCAAAAGTATAAATCTCCAATCAATGAACTAAAGAAATGAATAGGTGGTTCTCAAAAGAAACACAAATAGACAATAATATTTTTAAAACAGGCCCAGTGTTCTCAGTCATGAGAAAACTGAGTTGATCCTACTTCACTCTAGTCAGAATGGCTGATGTTAAGGAAACAAATGTCAGCACACGCCGGAGAGGATGTGGGCAAAGGAGAACCTGTATCCACTGCTGGGGAGACTGTAAATTGGGACAACCATAATGGACATCAGAAAGGAGACTCTTCAACAAAACTAAGAATTGAGCTACTTAACCCAACCACAAAAGAAGTCATTGGATATGTGCTCACTGATAAATGGATATTAGCCCAGAAACTTAGAATACCCAAGATACAATTTGCAAAACACAAGAAAATCAAGAAGGAAGACCAGCACGTGGATACTTCATTCCTCCTTTGAATAGGAAACAAAATACCCATGAAAGGAGTTACAGAGACAAAGTTTAGAGCTAAGACGAAAGGATGGACCATACAGAGACTACCAACCAGGGGGGATCCATCCCATAATCAGTCACTAAACTCAGACACTATTGTATAGGACAGCAAGTGTCTACTTAAGGGACCCTGATATAGCTGTCTCGTACAGAAGTGGATGCTCACAGTCATCTATATGATGGAACACAGGGCCCACAATGGAGAAGCTAGAGATAGAACCCCAGGAGCTGAAGGGGTCTGAAACCCTAGAAGAGGAACAACAATATGAACTAACCAGAACCCCCAGAACTCGTGTCTCTAGCTCCATATGTAGCAGAAGATGGCCTAGTCGGCCATCATTGGGAGGAGAGGCCCCTTGGTATTGCAATCTTTATATACCCCAATACAGGGGAATGCCAGGGCCAAGAAGTGGGAGTGGGTGGGCAGAGGAACAGGGCGGGGGGGAGGGGGGAGGGAACTTTCGGGATAGCATTTGAAATGTAAATTTTAAAAATATATTAAAAAAAAAAAAAGAAGAAGAATTGAGCTACTTGTAACCCAGCATACTGCTCCTGGTCACGTGCCCAAAGGACTTGTAAATCCTCCACAAAGACACATGCACAACCACATTTTATTGCTGCGATCAGTATTCACAGTAGCAAATAAGTGGAACTAAGTTAGATGTCCATCAACACATGTGTGATGGTTTGTATATGCTCATCCCAGGGGTGGCACTATTAGGTGTTGCCTTGTTGGAGTAGGCATGACCTTATTGGAGTAGGTGTGTCACTGCGGGCATGAGCTTTAATATCCTTATCCTAACTGCCTGGAACTCAGTCTTCCACTAGTAGCCTTCAGATGAAGATGGAGAACTCCTCCTGCACTATGCCTGCCTGGATGTTGCCATGTTCCCAACTTGATGATAATGGACTGAACCTCTGACCTGTAAGCCAGCCCTAATTAAATGTTGTCCTTATAAGAGTTGCCTTGGTCACGGTGTCTGTTCACAGCAGTAAACCTTAACTAAGACAGCATGATTAGACGAAGAAAGCATGGTACACAGACACAAAGGAATTGTATTCAGCCGTAAAGAAAAACAATGTCATAGTATATGTAGAAACAACCCTGGAGGTGGAGACAGGTGGACCTTGAGAGCTCACTGACAGCCAGTCTAGCTCAAAGAGTGAGATTTTCAAGCTTCAGGCTTAACTAGAAACCTTGACTCTAAGGAATGGGGTGGAGAGTGATAGAAATGCCCTTCCAACTGGTGGGTCTACCTGTACATTCACATGCAACCCGCAAACACACATACACACCCCAAAAGCACACATACACACCCCCCAAAGAGAAAGATAGTAGGTCTCACCTCCATCAGGTCTTTAAATAAATCAAACTTAAAGACATAGGAAGTATACTGTGGCCAGAAGCTAGGCTGGGTTTACATAAAGAGTATTCATTTAATGAATAAAGAGTTTCAGGCTTGTAAGATGAAAATATTCAGGAGATCAGTTGCATGACAATGTGAATGTATTTGCCACTGTCTGGCTTTACTGTGAAAGATAATTAATGTGGTTGATTTTATGTGTTTATTTTTTTGTGGTTTTTTTCCCTCCCTACAATAAACATAGGTTGTTTCTGTAGCACTTTGAGAAAATTCAGATACACAGCAAGCTGTAAGAATAATACAAAAAAGCAGGTTGGACAGAAAGTTGTCCTGTGTGCCTTGCATTCAAATGCTTCAATCATTAACATTTTATCACAATTAAGCTCCCTCCATGTGATACTTTTCTATACCACTAGGGATTACATGGTAGATTATTTGCCTCATCCCTAAATACTTCAGGGCGCATTTTCAGCAACAGGGCACTGTTTTTAAATAATAACACAATAATCTATTGAAACACAAATAAGTACTGATAAAATACTATTATCTACAGACCTTATTCAAACTTGGCCAGTTTCCTCAATAACGTCCTTTATGACAAAAATGAACTAAAATAGGGGAAGAAATCAATTTGGTCCAGGGTCCATTCCAGGATCACACATTGCCAAATCTCTCTAGCATCTTATGTAGAACACACACACACACACACACACACACACACACACACACCATTGATGTTTCTGACAAGTCTAGATGATTTATTTATTTTATAGAATATCTCTTAATTGATGACTAACATGTATTCATATTCAATTACACAGGGATACAATGTATTCTCCGTGTATTGAGTCAGAGGAGAGAGTGTTAGTTTATGCCACTGTAAGTGAAGGTAACTCACGTTAATTGATAGCGTCTAGCTGTTTTCTCCACTGTACATCTATTTTCACTCCTTGTCACTACTAAGTACTTTGTGGGGAGAGACTTTGAGACTGTATAGAAGTTGGGGCAAGTGAACTGTGTCACCAACAGAAGAACCGGCAAGGTTGAGTGAGCCCAAACCCCGTGAAACTCAGAGTGCCGAATGGTAGGAGTGGGGCCAACTCCTGCCTAACTCTACCTGCTATGGACACAATGCCCCACTGAGAGGACCATGGCAACTAGTCACATAGGGAAAACACCTAAAGTCCTTTCCCAGGAAAATAGAACATCACTAGTATGTCTAACTGAGCCAACAGGGACCATCTACCCCTGGAGCCTACCCTACTCCTCAATGTTTTTGAAGTCCCTATCCACATGGAATAAAGTGTACAAGTTACTTCTCTGAGAATTGTCTGAGAGAAGCTGTTTTACTGAGTTATAACAGTTTGGGGAAGAGTTTTCTCTCCCAAAGCATTCATTGCTGGTCCTTGGACTGGGCTGGCAGGCCCAGCTCACGCCCCAGCTGCCCACTGCCATAGCCACTACCGAAGCCCATTGTTGCCACTGCTCCTATTGCTAGCATTGGTGCTGCCACGGTAGCAGGCAAGACGTGGGTCCTGGGCTACCTGCCCTAAGTGGGCTTCCCTTCTGAGAGTTGTAACACTTCAGCCATTTCTGGCCGGACCAGAGACCCATGGAGTAGTCCCAGTTCCCCTGAAGACAACATAGAAACAAAGTCTCAACCATTAGTTTTAGTGTTGATTGCTAATCCTTGCTCAATGANTCCTCCTCCTCCTCCTCTTCTTCTTCTTCTTCTTCTTCTTCTTCTTCTTCTTCTTCTTCTTCTTCTTCTTCTTCTTCTTCTTCTTCTTCTTTTCGAGACAGGGTTTCTCTGTAAAGCCCTGGCTGTCCTGGAACTCACTCTGTAGACCAGGCTGGCCTCAAACTCAGAAATTTTCCTGCCATTCTAGATGCTCAACTGGGGTTGAACATCCCACAATCTGTTGTTCTCTGAATTTTTACCTGATGTGGGTTTTAGTAACTGTCTCCATCTGTTGCAGAGGGAAATTTCTTTGATGATAGATGGGAGTTACACTTGGTGTAATATTTTCTTTCTTTTTTATTAGATATTTTCTTTATTTACATTTTAACTGCTATCCTGAAAGTTCCCTATACCCTCCTATAATGTTTTCTAGTTCCATCCCTTCACCTGGAATTTTATGATTTCATCTCTCTTTTTAAAAGTATTTTGTATGTATGGGTGATTTGCTTGCATGTATTCCTGTGTACCATGTGTATGCCTGGTGCCCACAGAGGCCAGAAGATTGCACCAGCTTCCCTGCAACTAAGGGTATAAGGGGTTGTGAGCTACCATGTGGGTGCTGGGACTCAGACCAGGGTCCTCTGGAAGAACAGCAGATGCTCTTAACCACAGAGACATCTTCCCAGTCCTTTCGTTTCCTTTTTCTTTATAGCTGAATAGAATTCCATGGTGCACGTATTTCATGATTTCATTACCAATTCACCAGCTGAAGGACATTTCCATTGTTTGTTTCTCAGCCTTGGTGCACAGAATGGTAATTCTGCCACAGATTTCTTTTCTGAGTCAAACACCCCCAGAACCATTCTCATAGGTACACCTCAAAGATGTGTCTCCTAGGTGATTCCTAGTCCAGGAAGCTGGCAAAGATTATGCATGAAAGATACTGTGATGGTCAGGCTAACTGGCATCTTGGCAGGATCTAGACTCACCTGGGAGATGGGCTTCTGGGCATGCAAGCAGACAAATTTGATGGCATTCATGCCGTTGTGTTGGTACTGTTTCCGAGCTGTGGTCCCGGTCTGCGTAAATGAAGACAGAGAGCAGAGTTGCACCACACATCTCGCACATTGCACACACCTTTCAGTTTCCTGACTGTGGGTGTGATGTGACAGCTGCTTCAGAATTCTCTTCCTCTTCCTTCCTCACCAAGATGGACCGAACCTTAAGTTGCTGTAGTGAAGTATTTTTTAATCACAGCAAGGAAACTCTTGTATAAAATGTTGAGCCCCCAACACAGCACTTCATACCTCCTTGTCTGATTTATTTTCTCCAAAGTTCTTCTTACCATCGAGGCACTAATTTTTTTTTTTTTATAACTAATTTGTTTGTGTTACCTGGTTCCTTCCTGCTTTCTAGAGAATACTGGTCCATGTGTCAGGAACTTGGTTCTGCTCAACAATATATGCAAAACTCCTAGGGAAGGTGCTTGGCACACGGGAGATCCTGAGTCATGATAAGCATGTCTGGGACTCCCAGGGCCACCTTTGGACCAGGGACATTTGCTCTTTCAAGAGAACATGGAGCAGATCCCATACTGAACAAAGGAACAGGGGATCCAGACCAGAGCAACCATGCTGGGCTCCACAGAACTTTTCCTGCTGGAATCACACAGGGCACATTTGATTCCTCCAGCAAAGAGTAGGCCAGGATTTTAGTGTTGCTTACAAGCTCATTAAGGACTAGGAGGGACCCAAAGTTTATACAGAAGTCTGGTCACACAGGCACCTTTGCCTGTCACATACTAAACTTCCAGATCCCCGGAAGGAAGGCAGGTGTTTGACATCAAACATATTGTTTGCACTAACAGCTTAGGTACAGGGAACTATTCTTATGCCACATCCAAATTCCCAGCATCCCAAAGGCCAACCTTACAAGTAGGGCTGTCTAAAGATAGAGCTCTTGGGCCCCCGGCGTTAAGTCATTTCTGTAAGAGGCGCTAAAAGGATCTGTTTTCAGTTGACAAAAATAAATCATTTTCAGAGAGCAAGAGAAGACCAATTAAAGAAAATGTTTCCTTTTTTTTTTTTTTTAACATGTTGGAATCACAGTTTTACATTCTGACTTTAGCCACCCACATCGACACAGTTTACATGTTTAATGCAGCCCAGCCTAGTGAGATGTGGAGAGAGCCTCACATGGTCCTTGGATTCTGGACATGTTAGGATGGGCTTCTGAGGGAAATGGGACGGAAGTCACATCTACACAGAGTTAGTGCCTGTTAGAGAGCTCCCTTGAGAAAGCCTTTAGCTGTCTTTATGTCTCCTCTCCTTTCCTTCCTTCACCCTTCTCTCCCCTTCTCTCTTTCTCTTCTCGGTCTCCCCTCCCCACTGCCTCCCGCTCATCTTTCCTCTCCTCTTTTTCATTCTCCTCTATGACCTGACAAAGTGCTCCAAATATACAAGGGACTACATAAATATTTCTATAACAGGTAAGTCACGTGATTGTCAGGGTTTAAAATAATTTTACCTCAAAAGTATCATGGTTAATCTTCACTGTCAACTTGACAGGGTTTAGAATCACCTAAGAGACATATGTCTTGGTGTGTATGAGAGGGTGCTTCCAGACAGGTTTGACTGAGACAGGAAGATTCACCTCGAATGGGAACGGCACACAACAAGCGTGTTACTAAGTCCCGTTTACATGGGAAACAAATGTGACTTGTGACAGATGCTCTTGAATACAATTTGATATAACAGACACTGTGACAAACACACACATTAAATATTTTCACTGTGTCGTATTTGGGTGTGCTGGGGTTGGAAATAAAATGGTTGTCATCAGTGATTTTTGTTTGTTTAAGATCAAAAGAGGAGAGGAAACCATAGCAGGTACCTAGAAGCTTCCTGGAGTTGTGTGAGGATGGAGGACAGGAATCCCTAGGCCCACAAACCCAGACTTGGCTAAGGCAGACATCTTCAAACATGATACCACATTCACAGGACCAAGACTTCAGGGAGACTACTCAGGACAGAATTACCTGGGAAGTGAATCTCAAGTCATAAGACCAGTGAATGGAAGGCTGCCTTACTGGAGTCTAAAATCAAACAGTAAGAGAATTAGAAAAGGTTTTAAGTTCTCTCCCTCTTTTTTTTATTTTAAATTTATAAATATAAAAATATTTATTTTTATTTTATGTTCATGAGTGTTTTGCTGGTGTATGTCTGTGTACCACGTGCTTGCCTGGTACCCTCAAATGGTACCCTCAGAAGAGGGTACCAGACTCACTGGAACAGGAGTTACAGGTAGTTGTGAGCCAACGTGTGTGTGTGTGTGTGTGTGTGTGTGTGTGTGTGTGTGTCTGCGCGCGCGTGCATGTGCTGGGAACCACATCCAGTTCCTAAGAGCAGCTAGTGTTCCTAACCACTGAACCACCTCTCCAGCTCGACTTCCTTGTTTAACCTGTGCTCTTGTAAGTAATCTTAATAAACTTAACCAGTTTCACCAAACCAGACCTAAGGGGAATTGCCTCCTTGACCTGTTCTTGGAGTCCTTTCTGGGGTGAATTTTACCTTGTTTCCACAGTAAAAGTTATATACATGGGCAGTGACATCCAATTTGTGCTGTGCACTCATTTCATTTGCGCCTATGAGTCTGACTGACCATGGCAGCTTAGCAGAGGGCCCACTGCTCCCAGCTCTACTGACAGGATGTAAGTTAGTCTTTAGCGAGCATAATCTAAGTGACTCATGAGCGAAGCTATGGTTTCAAGTTGGAATCGAGGCCACACTCAGTCTTCACACCATGGACAAATCAAGCTGGCACCTTTCTGCAAATAATTGCCCTCAAACACTACTTCATTAGCCTGAGTTTATCTAGAGGACAACTGGACCCAGCAGGAAGAGCCTTGATCCTTGTCACAGAGGGTTCCTCAATCCTATCAGGTTTCTGGCATTATGTCAGTGTCTCCTCACTGGATTTTCTTTACTGGGACTCAAAGGATTCATCAGGATTCTATCCCTCTTACCATCCATATGGTTTTTTTTAATTAAAGAAATTAGCACCTACGGATACTTAAATGAACTGACTGGAATGAAGTTGAGAATTTCTTGACAGGTAGTATTGTCTTCAAATGGCCAGCAATAAAATGAAGCTTTTTGTTGTTTTTGTTGTTGCAGGAGAACTGCAAGGCTCACTCATAAAATGCTGCTGAGGAACCCTGCCAGCATCTGGTGTCAGAACTGCATCCCACTGGGACCAGACTCTTTGACTGCCTGCCCCATGCAGAGCCGAGGCCAAACACACAGAGAGACACAGGAAGTCAGACCATGCTTGGCCCTTGCTATTCCAGATGCCTAATGAGTATCTGTGAATGGAGGTCAGAGGGGGATGGCTGGCCATCAAGGCTGCTACTTCCACCCACAGTACAGAAAAGAGAAACAGGAATAAGTAAGGCACACTTCTAGCATCTGGATACTTGTACCACAAGCTCCAACCGACAGTAGTTGTTAGGCGAGTCATTGTTATAATTAGTAATTTTCCTGGGCAGACATGAACTTCATTTAGGGCACCAAGGATAGACCAGTGATGCCATCCAAGTCTAGCTTAGTGAACCAAAGAGCTTGTTGAGGTCATTTAGGATTATGGATATGCTCAAAACAGCTGAATCACCAAACCATCAAAGCCAGCATGAAGGATGACTTCCCTCAGCTGTGTCCCATCGGTGGAGTCCTGCCCTGTTCACTTAACCTCCCGCCCTCCAAAGACTACATCAGCTTCTGAGACCACATGCAGTTGAGGCAGCACTACATACAGCTTAGGGGTGGGGCACAGAACGAGGGTCTGGCATCTTAGGTGAGGGTCTGATGGCCGACTGCATCCTCTTCTGTTATGAGAGAATGTCCTCAGGTCCCACATTAGGCTTTCTAGTAGGTAATTAGAGATGGTCTGCCTAGAATGGTGATTAATTAATGGCACTCAGAAGGCAGCATTCTTCAGAGGAACTATTTCACATTTTGTTACCCATGACGACTAAATAAAGATTTTCTTCTGCCTCTTCCAGCACTGACATGGAAGGTATTGTGATGGTCAATAAAATAAGTGCTGTGATTTTGTTTTTGCTGAAACACATGATGAATTATGTTTGCCAATATCGCACTGTTAGTGGTGAACCTTCAAAACGGATGAATGGCTTTCTTGGGAGACTGGATTATGTCTTCGGGAAATGAATTTATACTCAAAGGAACAGGTTGCTGTGCTGTAGGTCAGCTCCTTTGTCCCTTCTTTCTCTTCTGCACATACCCACTCACACCCTCACAGATGGTTCATTCATCCATACACCCTTCATGTGATAACACAACCTGGGTGGCTTGCCAGGTACAGCTCGAACAGCCCAACCCCCAGAACTATAAGTCAAAATAAGCCTCTTCTCTTTGCAAATTATTCAGTCTCATGTATTCTATAATAGCATCAGAAAATATTAAGATACTTATATACAATTCTTTAACCAAGTCAGTAACAAATTAAAGGTATCTAATGCTCAGGTAGTAATGTTTACTTCATTAGATAGGACTGATCTATCTGTCTATAGCTACATATATGTTTGTGTCAGAGATACATTTTAATGAATTCATTATCAGGCAATTTTGACATTATGAAGACACCATTAAGAGAATGTATACAAGCTAATACAGGATACAATGTCATCTTTATTGACTGTTTAATCACCGTGTGGTCCATCACTATATATTTGTTAGAGAAAACATACTCAGGAAAACTTGGTGCCTAAATTTTAAAAGCTTATCTTGAATGCTTAAACTTTACCCAAGCTTTAAATGCTTATCTTATATTTGGGGGAAGTTGGGTGGATGGCTTATTGGACAAAGTGCATGCCATGAAAACACAAGAGGGTCTGAGTTCAGATCCTCATCACCCACCCCAAAGCCAAGCATAGTGGTGTGTGTTTGTAACTCTAGTGAATGGGGCAGAGACAGATGGATCTCTGGGGCTTGTGGGACAGTAAGTCTACCTGAATGAGCAAGTTTGAGACTCAGTGAGAGACTGTGCTTCAAAAAGAAGGTGGAGGACCATAAAGAAAGACACCTGACTCTGATCTCTGGCCTTCAAATATGTGTACCTGGCATGCGCACTTGAGCACACACCACGTTACATGAAAAGGCCTCATACTTTTCTGCATGCTAATTTTTAGCCTGTTCCACCTTAGATTTCACCAATGATATGTTAAACTGAAAAATGATTCAGTTTTATTTTTGGTTGTTAGCTTAGCTTTTAACAGCTGAACCATCATCTCTCCAGTCTCCAGTTTTAAGGAAATAGCGTTCTAATTTAATATTAAAAAAGTTTAAAGGGAAGAGGTGTTGATGATTTTAAATGTTTCTTATAAACCTTATGGTTTCTAACTAGATGCTAAGACCCAATTGCTAAAGATATCATACATTTTGGTTGTGGGACATGGAGAAATCAAACTAGAACTGAGTAAAAACAAACAAAACAAAACAAAACAAAACAAAATCCTCTCAGCTGGCTAGTTTCATACTGATGGAAGGTATAATATGGACCACCAGGAAAGGAAGGACATCAGTGATTTTCCCTAGGTTGAGCCTTGCATGCTATAATACAAACCTGCCAGGCGAGATGTGCCCACTGGTGTGGTGGTGGCATGGTTGTCATAGGGTTAACCAAACACTTTCTGAGTGAATGTGAGGCCTGCCCCAAAGAGGAGAATTCATGTCTGACTCTGTAAATCTTGTCAAAATCCCATGGCTGGACAGACCGTAGGACCTAGGGGATAATTCACTACTGTTGTTTTGCTAAATAAACATGCTGTCAAGTTGCCTTCTAAACATTTAAGCTTATACTCATAGATTAGTAATGCCTGTCATCCTTAGTTAAAGATGGTTCTTTTTGAAGTGAGCTATGACTACTAAAGTGACTTAGAGTCGGGCATGGTGGCACATGCCTTTAATCCCAGCACTCAGGAGGCAGAGGTAGGCGGATTTCTGAGTTCGAGGCCAGCCTGGTCTACAAAGTGAGTTCCAGGACAGCCAGAGATACACAGAGAAACCCTGTCTCGAAACCGACCCCCCCCCTCCAAAAAAATAAAGTGACTTAGAAGAAGTCAAAATGTTAAGAATAAATATGAATAAACATGAATGGTTATCCTTAAATACAACATTTAGATCAATCCCCGCACTCCCATACTCAGGCAGGATTGAGGATGAAGGAGAAGAAAGAATGTAAGAGCTAGAGGTTGGGGAGTAGTGCTGGGTTCTGGAAACAACACGGCTGCTACACTTTTGAACTTACAACAGGCGCAGTTGCATGCACAGTCAAGATAGTCAACATGCCAGTGTGGCCAGAGAAAGGGTTCATGAGGAGGCCTCACCCTGCACAGAGAAGCTATTGGCAACTGATGGCAGGAGGGGTGTGGCCACTGGTAGGTTGCCTATTGTCACGGGATGGTCCCACATTCATATACACGTAAGAAGCATTGATTCAAATCAGAGATTTTTTTTTTCTTTAAGAAGACATGAAGTTAGGAGGCAGATGCATAGAGGATTGGAGGACTGGGGAGCTGGAGAGTAGAAAGAGGGGAGTGGATATGATCAAAACATATAGAATGTGTGTATGAAGTTCTCAGATACATTAAAATGGAGAGAGGCAGCTGAACACGTGTGTGTATGAGTCAATCTCTTGTTCTCTGCTCCTGACTGTGGAAGTGATGTGTCCAAGTATTTCAAGCTCACGCTGTCTTGGCTTCCCCACCATGATGGACTGCTGAAATGGGAGCTAGAAGAAACCACTTGTTCCTTCAAAGAAAGCCATTATTTTGCATCCTCCAAAATCTTACAAAACAATAGTCGAGCCTCCTCTGTACCAAATCGAACTTGATTTAACTTCTTTCCGTCACCATCCCATATTGGCATAGACAAACAATGGTACCTGTATTAGTCTTATCTTTCTTCTTAAGGGAGAGTCTCACTTGGTAGCCCAGGCTGACCTGGAACTCATCATGTATGTATGATGTAGCCCAGGTGAAACCTTAAACTTACAGTAGTCATCCTGCCTCAGCCTCCAAATTGTCAGGATTACGGGTGTGAGATACCAAACTCAGCTTAGTATTATATGTAAAAATCTCGGAGGTTAAAATAGAGTTAAGAGACCTCTCCCAAGAAGCTTCCAACAGCGATGTGGAAACTCAACTTTTAGATCTTATTGTTGCTCTTATCAAAGACAGGGGGGAGAGAGAGACAAGTCTTACACAAAAAGGTTCCTGGAGCTGGACAGATGACTAAGCAGTGACTAGTACTTGTTTTTACAGAGGACCTGAGTTCCTGTCCCAAGATCCACATCAGGTGACTCACAGCTGCCTCTAACTTGGCCAGCTCCAGGGAATTGGACCCACCCTGTTCTGGCCGTCATGGTCACCCACCACTCGAAAGTATTCACATGCACAGACACACAGAGACGCATAAATGAAGTATAAAAATATATATGTAAATATTCTGTCACCGTATATATCTCAAGACTTTTAACTTGTCAGATTAGGCTTGTTAACCTTTCAGCCTGACCTTGGAAGCAGCTGTGCTCCTGGAGGCTTTAATCAAGTACAGGCTGACTCCATTCACGTCAAAGGGAACTCAGTAAGTAGAGCGCCTTAGGCCTTGATTTGGTCAGAATGTTTGGACATGAATATGGCCCCTCTTCAGAGCTTTGGGCAATTTAGAATAATCCAGAACAGTACGGTACTCATGGGAAACACACAAGCACCACAGCTTCCCAAAACCTTGTGCCCTGGACTTTTGCTTCAAAATTATGAGGGAAGGTTAAGCCACTAATACATTTGAGCAAGCCGGGAAGGCAGACATAGGGGTCTCCTTTCCATTGGCTCTCTGGAACACAGAACCCATGGTGTCCTCGGTGAATGTGTGTGAGTGTCCCCTCTTACTTTCTTATCATCTCAGACAGCTTGCAGGGAGCATTGATGGTCTTAGGCTTTTGAGCTGCGGCTGCTGTTGGCAGAAGAGGAACAGCTGGAGACGGCACCTGCTTTCCATCCCAGGGTCTCGTAATATGCTCACAATTGTGGAATTGAAAACATTCCTCAACGCAACTCATGCATGCAAATAACCTTATCTTTTAATGCTCTGTATATCTTTGCTTCCAAATGTTTATTTCTCATGATAAACACAGAAGAGTCTAACAGACCACGAGGAAGATATAAGAACTGAGGTAGGGCGGTGTAACTGAACCGTGGAGATTTTGTTTTATTTTTCCTTCTCATCTGTAGCCTAGGCTTCCCCATAACTCAATGTGTAACTCGGTCTGCCCTTAGATTATCAATCCTCTTGCCTCATGCTCTCAATATTGAGATTATAGGCATATGTCACATGCCTTGCTTAAACCATGTGGTGTTAATAAGTGTAACCAAGAAATCCTATCTCTTCTGACCAAAAGTTTCAGCTTGGGTTATTGAACGAGCTTCTACAGCTATACCTTGTTACTAAAGCCCTTGACTGCCCCCCTAGTTGTCATGGGGAGACTTGAAAGAAGCTAACTATTTTTGTGGTGACAGTTTCCTACATGTTCTTGTCACATTCCTTTGGGATAGAGTCCAGACTGAACATAGAGAGAAGATGTGGAGATAGTCCATGGATGACACTGTGTTTATCCTCTAAGTCATAGAGAGAAGATGTGGAGATAGTCCATGGATGACACTGTGTTTATCCTCAAAGTTTCTCAAGACAAAGAACAAGCTCTTATCTAAGATGCGGCCAGGGCAGCTTTGTGTTTCAAGGGGAAAGGGCCCTAGTGACGTTGTCTGTGGGTTAAGGATGAAGTGACTGCAGGTTCCCTGGAAATGCTCACTTAATGTTATCCTTCTGCCCCAGCCCAAGTTGGCCTTGAACTCACTATGTAGCTGAGGATGACTTTGAATTCCCGGTACTGCTGCCTCTACCTTTCGGATGTTGGAGTTACAGTCATGGGCAACCATGTCCAATTTACAGGGTTGTCTTAGTTAAGGTTTCTGTCACTGTGATAGACTATCACAAACAAAAGGAAAGGGTTCATTTCCATTTATTTACAACTCTCAGGTTGTAATCCAGTCCCTGAGGTAAGTCAAATGGAGGTCTTCATGACTTAAGACAGGACCTGGAGGTGAAAACGGAAACATACCACCAGAGGAGGTCTTGTTCCCCAAGGCTTGCTCTCTGCCAGGGGGTGACAACCCTCTACTTACACCCAGAACTTGGGCTGGATCCTTGCATATCAACCATTAATCAAGAAAATGCTCTGCAGACTTGCCTATAAGCAATCTCATGGAGGCGTTTTTCTTAATTGTGGGTGCTGGGGATCGAACCCAGGGCTTGATGAATGCTAGGCAAATAACTCCACCAACTGAGCGATATCCTCAGCCTCACACCCCATGTTCTCTGCTGTCACACCCTGATCAAGGCAAAATGAAGAAGCAATCCCAGGCATTGAGGGATGTCAATCATTTAGAAAACATGGCCACTCCTTTGCCATCTCGGTGTTTGGGTTTTGAAAAGAAGCTATGCAGAGCCCATGACTGTGACTTTGGCCCCCATCCTGTGGCTGTGACTTTAGCTTGCATCCTATGACTGTTGGTCTTTTTTTTATTATTATTAGATATTTTCTTTATTTACATTTCAAATGTTATCCCCTTTCCTAGTTTCCCTTTTGAAAATCCCCCATCTCCTTCCCCATCCCCCTGCTCCCCAACCCACCCACTCCGGCTTCCTGGCCCTGGCATTCCCCTACACTGAGGCATAGAACCTTCACAGGACCAAGGGACTCTCCTCCCATTGATGACCGACTAGGTCATAAGTCATCTGCTACATATGCAGCTAGAGCCATGGGTCCCTCCATGCGTACTCTTTGGTTGGTGGTTTAGTCCCTGGGAGCTCTGGGGGTACTGGTTAGTTCATATTGTTGTTCCTCCTATGGGGTTGCAAACCCCTTCAGCTCCTTGGGTCCTTTCTGTAGCTTCTTCATTGGGGACCCTGTGCTATGAGCATCCACTTCTGTGCTATGGCAGAACCAGCCAGGAGTGCACAAGCCACAGAGGCGGCAGAGCAGCTGAGACAGGGTCCTTCCTGCCTCCTTCTGCACCCAGGAGGTGGGGCTGTTCCACAGCCCTCTGTGCACTGTTCCTGCCAGAGGAGAGCCTTGTCTCCAGGAAGTGCTCTGACCCTGGAACTCAGAAGACTGTTGGTCTTAAAGGAAGAGAAAATGCATGGGGGAGAATGCCACTGGAAGGTGGAGACAGAAACTAAGATGGTGTAGTGACCAGACGGAGGATGCCAACCCCTGGCAGCAGCTACCAGGAGACAATTCTGAAATAAATTTCCCTTCCGAGATTCCAGTAGAATCAAGCCCTTCGACCTGGCCTTCCAGCCTCCAGAGCTGGGAGAGAAGACTTCTATTTGTCTGTCAAGTCATGTAAGCCTTTACTGCTTTGCTATGCGACTGCAGGCAGTGAATCCACCCTGCCCTGTAGCCAGGCGCTGCTGCCTCCCTTTTCCCATGGAACGAGGTTGGTCTCAAGAAAGAGGACAGTGACAGTGGTTCACTTTGATGCTTAAAGATCAAAGAGTGGGATTAAGAAACTAAAGTCTGTCCATAGGTCACAAGTCTTGGTGACACTGGGACATTATTTTTTGAGCATGTGCTTTGGGCCTGGCCATGAAGTCGCCCAGATCTCCTGGAAGAGCTGATTAGGGCTTGGGTTGAGTAATGTGCCTCGGGGTCACAACAGACATAGCTTGTACTTCCACAGTCCAGCTCTGTACTTCCACAGACTACCATTCTCTCCTCCTCCTCACTTCTTTTGAGAGGTGTATGTGTGTGTGTGTGTGTGAGCACACGTGCATGCAAGCCACAGCATGACTATTTTTTAGGGACTTTCAGAGAAAACAGAAAAACGGTGAAGGAGATTTGGAATCAAATCTGGAATGAGGAAGACTCAGAGAGCCACGGACATTTATTTTTTCCATGTCTTTGTTCAAATGACATTTTAAATCACAGCCGATACATGTTCTGTGAGACATGAATGATTTCACTGTAACACTTGAAATGAATGACTCAAAAGGCTATCTGGGCAATAAACATGTGTAGGGCAAATTATCTGACATGTTGAACCCCTATGGATGCTCAGTCCAAAGGCTCTCATTAAGCCTCTAACATATTTCAAAAGAACAAAAAACTTGATATTCCCTTAAAGGTGTTTCTAACTCCAAGTGCATTTGCTTGCCAAATGAAGCCAAAAAACCAAAACCATATGTGTGTAAATAGAGCTTGTAAGGTTTGGGCCTGAAGAACATCCCTTCTGTTGCAGTAACAACCAGTCATATTTTGCCTCTGGATGGCCCGGCATATGCACACAGCAACCTCTGTGAATTTAATTAGCCTGTGAGGTTTGCTGGAAGTTAGGACTAGGTGAAACCTTGAGCTTCTCTGAATGGTGTCTTTGGCTGCATTGCAATCCCAGGCTGAACATATTCTATGGAAGAAATTATGTAGCTTTCTGGCTGAGTATCATCTGGAGCAGTTATGTGATACAATCTGTAGAATGTTTCCCCTATATCCGTGTCCCATCATTCTCATTATATTGCTGGACTGCATTTCCCAGGCTCCTCTTCGGTCTCATTATATCACTGGACTACATTTC
>LR749885.1:92500-234822 GCA_902729485.2 Mus minutoides
GACAGTGGTTGGGTGGCTAAGACCTGAGACTAGATAGGCCATGGACCTAGTGAAAATACTGCTGTTATGCTAAAGGAATGTGGCCATAACTCCTAACGACATTCTGCTACGCTCACAGACCAGTGTTTTGTCCAGCTATCATCAGAGAAGCTTCCGACAGCAGATGGGAACAAAGAGACCCAGAATTAGAAAATATGCACAGAGAGGAAAAGGCCTCGAAGCATTCAGTTCTAAGTGGGATGTCTTGATGAAACCCCTCCCCTCTGGGCTCAGGGAACTCTGCAGACAGAGAAGCAGAAAGAATGTAAGAGCCAGGGAGGAGGGGACTCACCAGGGAAACAAGAACGTGTAAACCAATAAGGCTGAACTCACAGAGACCGCAGCATGCACAGGGCCTGCACAGGTCGAAGGCAAACGGGGTCCTGGTGCTGCGAGGGGAAATAGACACAAGTTGCCATCCATCACCCTGAAACTACTTTCAACTGATAACTGCTTACCAAGGAAAACATTAGCTTTTGTCAACAGAGTCTCACTGGTCATACAAATCACACTTAAGTGCAGGTCCCACACCCATCAATACACAAAATGAACTCAATGATATTTTGATATTTGGGAAGGGAAGGTTTTGTTGTTGTTGTGTGTACAAATGTGTGTCTCAGCGTCTACTTGTGTTTCTTCTGCTTTTTCGTTGTTGTTTTTGCATGTTGTTTCTTTTGTCCTATTGTCGTTTGTTTGCTTTTATTTTTTATCTTTTCTTACTATTATTTTTTAGACGCCTGTTTTATTCTAATGAGAGAGAAAGAGTGAGAAAGGATATGGATGTGGGTGGGTAGGGAGTTGGGGAGAATCTCAGAGAAGCTGGGGGAAAGGGAAAACCATAATCAGAATATACCGTATGAAAACATTTTTCATTAAAAAGTGGTGGAAGAACACTTCTGACCGCCACAGGTTTGTGTGTGCCTCCTGCACATGGCTTGACAAACACTGGAACAACACACACACACACACACACACACACACACACACACACACACACACAATATTAGCCTCATCTTCTGCTGAACACTCTGCCTCAGTGACATATGAGATTGCATTAGTGTGCACCCCCTGAATCAAAGCCCCTGTGTATCTGGGTGTGTTCTGCTTTGAATCCCTTGCTTTCTCTCTAAAACTCACTCGTTTAAGTTCTTCTGCATCTGCTTCATAACTAGAGGATGGCTATGGGGCCATGGACTCTGGTCTTCAGAAGGCAACCTAGGTAAGTGACTGTGGTTAGCAACTTAGTGGCTTTGCCTCTGTCTTCACTCTCGCTAAGGAGAAACAGTCACATCCTAATACCAGCTGTCTTCCAGCCCCGAGGAAATGTAGCAACATGGATAGATGCTGTTAATGGAAGAGAAACGATAGCAACAGTGAAAGCAGACAAAGGGGCTCTCCCCTTTGTCTGACTTTTTCCTTTCTTTCCTCTTTCCTCCTTCCCTTCCTCCCTCCCTCCTTCCCTCCATTCCTCTTTCCCTTCCTTATTTTCATCTTCCCCTTCTTCTTTCCTGCTTCCGTTTCTTCCTGTCTCTTCCTCTCTCTTTCCTTTTTCTTCCTTGCTTCTCTCTGCAACAGAGTTGTCCTATTTAGACCAGACTGGCCTTGAACTCACAATCCTCCCTCCTCAGCCGCCCAGACATTAGGATTCCAGGTGAGTGCTTTCCACTTCTCTCTTGTTCGCCGTCACACTCTGGAGTCTTGGAGAGACTAACCAAGCATTATAAATATTTTTAAAGCCAGTTACAAAATCACTTAAGCCACTAATGAGTTAAGGTTTTGTTTAGGTCTTAAGTTTTGTTTTCCCCCTTTCCTATAAAAATTTACATGCGGGGAGAAGTGAAAGGAGCCTTCGCCAGCCCAGTGAAAGCCAGGCAGCAGCTCTATTTGAATTTATAATACATCATTTTCACAGGGTTCCATTCTGAGTACAAAACAGACCCCTTCCCCCACACCTTTATGAGAATTGATTGCAGTCTACAAGAGAAGTGAGCTGTGATTTCATAAGAAGCACACACTGAGAACTCTAGTTCATAATTTGAAGCCATATTCATCATGCATTTTTGAAGCAAGGGTGATAAACATGGCAAGTTGCATGTATGGGAATAAAAGACATTAAAAATGGAGCCGTGATATTTGTTAAAGAATACAGAACCATGCCACAATGGAGCAAGCTACCAGGGATATTTATGATCCAGTGTTTATTTTTTATTTTATGTGTATGGGTGCTTTACCTGTATGTCTGTCTGTGTGCTGTGTACACACAAGGCCTTCAGAGGCCAGAGGAGGATGTAGATCCCTTGGAACGGGAGGCTTGGCATCTCAGACTGGTTTGAACCACTGTGTGGGTGCTGGGAATCAAAACCAGGCCTCAGGAAGAGCAGCTTTAACTGCTGAGCCATCTCTAATTCCCTAATTTGGAGATAAAGGTCTATTGATACCAGGCACCTGACTGCTTGTTTGTTTGTTTGTATGTTTATCCTAGCCTTTCTTGCTTTGATAGTACCTCTAAAAGGATTCTGGCTCAGTATCCAAGGTTGTCTGGAAGAACCAGAGGGCCCCTGAGAGGTTACTGTCTTGGTTTGGGTTTTACTGCTGTGAACAGATACCATGACCCAGGCAACTCATATAAGGACATTTAATTGGGGCTGGCTTATGGGTTCAGGGGTTCAGTCCATTATCATCAAGGCAGGAGCTTGGCAACATCCAGGCAGACAAGGGGCTGGAGATGCTGAGAGTTCAGCCAACTGTTCTGAAGGCAGCCAGGGCAAAGGTCTTAAAGCCCATGCCCACAGTGACACACTTCCTCCAACAAGGCCACAGCTACTCCAAGTAGTTCCACTCCCTAGGCCAAGCGTATTCAAACCACCACAGTAATCAAGTCAGTCATTGGTGTCTCTCTGAGACTTTCACAGAGCACAGTCCGTTGAGGCGACAGGAGAAGTTACAGTTTGAAGCAAATATGTACCTCACATACTCAAGAATTTGAATAGTTGGTCCCCAGTTGGTCCCGTTGGATTTGGGAAGTTGCAGAACCTTTTTGGGATGGGGTCATGGAAAAGGGCCTCCTTAGTCATTTTCCTCATCGCCGTGACTAAATCAGAACAGACAGAAGTGACTAATGAGAGAAAAGGTTAACGGGCTCACAGTCCCACTCCAACCACACAGATGCCATTTTCCAGAATTACTTCAACCCTCCCCCCCCCCCCCCGGGGAGTGTGGATATCCTGATGAGAGTCTGGTTGGGGGTCTGTGCATTCATGCTTTGGCTTTCTCATGTAGGCATGCAGAAGAGAAAGAACATAGATGACCCCGGCAGCCTTCCTTCTAGTTGCTGGAAGGAGGAGAGGGCTGAGCTGGCATCTCTGGGATGAGTCCTGAGTCCTGTGGACTAAAGTCAACACACTGGAAGGATGTCCGGCCAGCAGCAGCAGCCACCATTTAGGTGCAGGTGGTCACATGTACTGGTGTGTACTAGGTGGAGGCTGCCTGGGTTCTCTCTTGGGATTCCTCGCAAGTGAGTGTTTAATTTTCAACAGTTGTTTGGTTAATGACTCCTTAGGTTCAGAGACAGAGTGATTGCCTCTCTTCCTGCTCTGGATCAGAGGTAAACAAGTGTCTCATGTGGGCTCTCAATCACCAGGAAGCTCCTTTTAGGGGGCGAGTTTCTGTGGCACACAAATAAATGCCTTTCTAACAACAAATTTGAGCTCATGGCTTCTAAGAGATGCCACGTGAAAGACCCCAGAACTGGGTAGGTTGTACCCTCTCTTTAATGTTTTTTAGGACTCTGCTCTCAAGCATGCCTTAAATTATTTTTAACTGAGTAGTGAATTCTTGACTGACACGGTTTTGTCTGGCTTCGGGTGGTAACTTTATGGAATCATCCTATTAACAATTCTCTCGAGTCAGAAACACCATATACTTTTTCTAGTATAATAAGTAAGTTAATAATAGTGATATGATTTAATATCAGCATTAAATAGGAATATGAGTTTAAGCAACATAATTTAGACTGTGGTTTTATTATGGCAATTCCACAGTGTTCAATCAAATGTCCTTATTCTATAAAATGAAACCATGTGAACGTTTAGGGTCCACATCACCCTCTTTCTTTTCTTCCTCCTCTTCCTTCCTCTTCTCCCCCCACTTTGGAATTCCAGTAAGACAGTCTATATTTAATAAGAGGCAACATAATTATAATCTTCAGGCTTAGCAACATCCATACCCTTTATTTTTACTTTTCAGTATTTTTTCCTTTTTATAACCTCTAGATATGGATTCAAGTTGAGAACAGGACACAATGATCTTTCTTGCTGATCAAACTCTGCTGGAATCTCTTACTCCTCTGATCCTCTCATGCTGAATTCCAGGACTCCCTAGCCTACACACAGAGACCTTTGGCCTGCAGATAGGACTGTCGCTGGTGCCACCAACACTGGCCTGCTAGATCGGCAAGATAAGCTTCACTCTATCAGCTTCCTCTTCTGACCTAGCTGAGGTAGCCTTGGTTCTGTTTAAACAAAGAGATTCTGTTCAGGTTCTGTTCAACTGAGAGATTGATGTAGAAAATCCCAGGAGGTCAGATATGTTAAGTTATTTCTCCTGAATAAATATTAAATCCCAGTTTTTATGTAGCTAAATGATATGATTATTATCACTTAGTTATAGAGCATATATGATTATGACACACAACTGTATAGGTGCTTCTGTTTGCCCAAAATAATCTAGCCAAAGGTCAGGTAGTTCCTGTAAGAGTTTAAGGAGTGAATGAACAGGTAGGCATAGCAGCTAGCTGAAATGGCCACAGAATGTCTAGTGGATCCATATGACATGACCAGACTTTGCTCACCATGGATGGTACATATTTCACCTTCACATGTTCAGCAGCCTCTGATAGGCATCCCAGGGCCTCCTTGCCTGGCCAGTCATGTCAATTGTGCCACAAGTCCACGACATTGTCTCTAGGGCACTGAATAACCTTGACTCCGTGGGCCCAGCAATAGCAGCTGCCGATGACCAATCATCTGCCTATCTGATTTGATTAGACAGTCGCACAGCTTTTGTACCACTGCTTTGAGTTCTGTTATCTTAAAACCTGGCTTACTCATCGATTTCTCTCGAAAATATAGGCTGAACCCTAGGGAATGTATTGCTTGGCTTGGTCACAGTACTTACATCTGCTGAGATGGCTAAAATACCGGAGGCGATCCAGTCTTTAGAAGCACAGTGGTACGTGAATGAAACACTTAGTGGTTTAGACACGCCACCTCACAGATGTAATAGCCACAAGCCCTCCTTCCCTGGTTATAGAGTGATTGAACTGTTACTGCAATCAGGAGGCATGGGTTTGAGTCACAAGAAATAAATTTCACACACACACACACACACACTGGGGGGGGGGGAAGGAGAAGGAGACAGAGAGAGACAGAGAGACAGAGGCAGAGAGACAGAGAAAGATGAACAGAGAGATGGGAGTTAGTTTGGGGAAGAATGTTAAATAAAGGAAAACATTTTATCAGTCTACTCTTGCCAAGTAGCTTCTCTTTTTAACTTCTAAGGTTGCCATTTCCAAAAATAAATGCAAAGAAGACAGTCAACTCATAGTCCATGTAGGGTAATTTTGAGCTCTTTAGCAGCCACAAGTTATGATATGTAGCTAGATGACCTACTGTTTATAATATAGTTTTCTATCCAAGAGGAGAGAGCCATGCACAGACAAGATCTCATTTGGTTTTACAACAGTCTACAAAACAGAACTGAAGAGGGAAATGTTTAGGTAACAGTAAGGTCACGAAATTGGCATCTCTCCACCAGGTCACCATATCACATACACGGGAAGCAAGGATTCCTGTATGAGTCCAGCTGGGTTCATACTGGTTAACCAAGGAGGCCAGTGGTTGAGCATCAAACTGCACCAGACACTTACTTAAATTCCAGCAATCCAATGAGAATGAAGAGGCCATGAGTAATGAGATTGGTGGAGCTGGTGCCCTGAGAATAATCACTCTCCTGTGCGTCAAAGGATATACAAAGAAAGTAAAATCGACAGGAGCAAGTAATCTCTTATTTTATCAGAGGGAGATGGACTGGAGATAGTCACAAGAGTGCTGTCATCCATTTTTCCTATTTAAGAACATTTCCTACTTTGAGGGCTGTACTGGCTAGTTTTGTGTCAACTTGACACAGGCTGGAGTTATCACAGAGAAAGGAGCTTCAGTTGAGGAAATGCCTCCATGAGATCCAGCTGTGAGGCATTTTCTCAATTAGTGATCAAGGGGGGAGGTCCCCTTGTGGGTGGGACCATCTCTTGGGTTCTATAAGAGAGCGGGCTGAGCAAGCCAGGGGAAGCAAGCCAGTAAGAAACATCCCTCCATGGTCCCTGCTTCAGCTCCTGCTTCCTGACCTGCTTGAGTTCCAGTCCTGACTTCCTTGGTGATGAACAGCAATGTGGAAGTGTAAGCCGAATAAACCCTTTCCTCCCCAACTTGCTTCTTGGTGTTTTGTCCAGGAATAGAAACCCTGACTAAGACAAGAGCATTCACTGAGTATCTGCTGGCTATAGCACTGAAGCTAGGAGGCCATCATAACACCTGCATATCTGCAGGATTGTACACAAAGAGATGGTCTGCAGCTAGAGGCATTTAAAATGCCTAATTACCATAGACAGGTCACTTAAAAATTCAATTTTAGCCGGGCGTGGTGGAGCACGCCTTTAATCCCAGCACTCGGGAGGCAGAGGCAGGCAGATTTCTGAGTTCGAGGCCAGCCTGGTCTACAGAGTGAGTTCCAGGACAGCCAGGGCTATACAGAGAAACCCTGTCTCGAAAAACCTAACCAAAAAAAAAAAAAAAGAATTCAATTTTATTTTTCCTCATCAGCTCCACAGATTGTTTTATGTATTTGAAATTTAGAAGAAAGGGGTGGATCCTTTCATATAAAAAGTTCTCAATATAAAATTGATACATACATGAAAGCATAACTTCAACTATATTTGTATTTAAAAGAGAAATCGCTGTCTGGCCTGTATCTCATTCTTTTTATTTCCTTTTATTTTTACATACTCATATCCAACAACTATAAATTGCCAGGCCAGGTGTTAGGTAAGATAGTAACACTATAAAGAGGAGCGTGGCAAAGTGTGTGCTTTTATGGAATTGTTAGAAGGAAAATGGAGAGCCTGTGCTGAATTCACTGATGGGAGCTAATGGCACAAAAGATGGGGCTGCTAGAAAAGGGGTGGGGTTACTGGAGAAGGGTGGGGTTACTAGAGAAAAGGTGGGGCTTCTAGAAAAGGGGTGGAGCTGCTAGAAATGGGGTGGGGATTCTAGCGAAGAGGTGGGGTTACTAGAGAAGGGGTGGAGCTGCTAAAGAAGAAGTGGGGTTACTAGAGAAAAGGTGGGGCTGCTAGAAAAGGGGTGGGGCTGCTAGAGAAGGGTGGGGTTACTAGAGAAAAGATTTCCATAAAACTCATGGCTCACCTCTGCTTTGTACTTTTTATACACAAGACACAGACAGCTATAAGGGGCTGAAAGAAGAGAACTCAAAAAAGATGCCACCTGTCGTAGTTTGAATATGTAATGACTGCAACAGGCTCTCCTGCTTGAACACGCGGACCCCATCTGGTGGGGCTGTTTTGAGAGGCTTTGGAACGTTCAGGATATGGGTCCTCACTGCCTAAAAGGGAGGGCACTCAAGGCCTAGAATGTTAGAGCCTTACTTCCAAAGCCTGAGCTCTCTGCTTCTTGGTTGCCCCTCCTCCCGCCCCGCATGATTTAACCAACTGCCTCACTGTGTGCCAAGGCCATAAACCAAATCATGATGCTTACCACACCATGATGAAACATTTCCTGGGAATGATGAGCCCAGACCTCCTTCATTAACTTGATTCTGCTGAGCATTCGGGCACAAAAGTGAGAAATATCCCTAAGATACTCTTTAAGTAACCACTCAGTGTGCCTGAGGAATGCCAAGGGGGTAATCCCAGCAGAGCCTCCGCAGCTGTGCTGGGACATGGTACTCCCCTCCCCCAGCCCCTCTGAAGTTCTCAAAGGAGAAACCTGCAAGCCATAATGGGCGAAATGAAATATTGTAGCTTTCTTCATGTAATAGCAACAGGTGGAAACACCCTCCCACTCAACTCTGCCTGAACCTAAAAGTCTTGGCATCTTCTCCTGAATCCACGATCCAGTGGAAAACGCACACTCCTGCAAGCAACCCCAATTAAACTAAGTGGATCACAAACAAAAATATGAAAATGGGGGGGGTGATGAAAAGAAGGGGTTCAATTGGAGTGGATGTGGGGGGAGTGAGAGAAATATATAGAGGTGAAAATGTCATACATTATACACATGTCAGAGAGTGTCAAAGAATAATAAATAATGAAGAATTTCTTTCTACAATGAGGGTTTTTTAAAAATAATCAATTTCATCAGTCTGATCAGCTGGCTAATTGGTCAGATCCTTATTCTTATATTTCCATTTTTAGAGGGAGGGAGTGTCTTTAGTCTATTCTTTAGTTTGGAATAGGGCTGTCTTAGGGTTTTATTGCTGTGAAGAGACACTAGGAGCACAGAAAATCTTATAACGGAAAATATTTAGTTTAACCAGGGCTGGCTTACAGTTTCAGAGGATTAGTCCATTATTGTCATGAGAGCAGGCAAGCAGACCTGGTGCTGGAGACGGGGCTGAGAGTCCTACACCGGGATGGGCAGGCAGCAGGAAAGAGATGATCATACTAGGTGTAGCTTAAGCATAGAAGACCTCAAGGCCTGCCTCCACAGTGATACTTGTAGCGTCCCTCCCCCATCAGCATGGCAGATGCAAAGACCAGCCATGGAGAGCCACATGTGGTATGGCATCCTTTGTCTTGTTAAACAGCACCTGAGCTAGCTTGATGCCCTGCTGTCTGCTCCTGTGTGTCCTCCTGGACCCCGGCTCCGCCCAGCTCACCTGCCTGCACCCAGAACCACCTACAATGCTTCAGGCCTGCGCAGAACCGACTGGGGGGCGGGGCCTTCCACCTTTTTCCTGAGAGATAACCCTTCAATAAAGTAGACGCTTTGATCAGCCATGTTGACTTGGCATTCATTTCTCTCCCCACCCTAGTTCTGTTTCAGCCCCGGACCATCCCCCAGGGAACCCAGTCTGTGTTGTAGGGGCCAACTGCAGGCAGTAGACCCCCTCAATACTCTTCCTCCAACAAGGCCACACCTCCTAATAGTGCCACTACCTATGGGGCCAAGTGTTCAAACACGTGAGTCTATGGGGACCATTCCTATCCAAGCCACCACAAGGGCAGTCCCAAAGCCTTCGTTTCTCTGACCTGTGACTCAGAAGAGACTGTGAGGATCAGTATTGACCCTCATTTCTCTAACACCCTCCCTCTTAGGGCATCAGGAGACCAATCAAGTTACTGTAATTAGATTAGATTCTGAGGCGTTTACGATGTGCCCTAAGAGGGCTGTGTGATGCAGACTTTCGCCTCGGGTGGTCCTGCAACCCTAACAGCCCCACACGGAAGGCTGGTGCTGAGTAAATGATAAATAGTTGACAAACGAACAGATAAGGGACTGGGTGACCTTGGAAACAGAATTGCTGTATTAAATTTTTCATTGGAAAAAGAAAACAAGAGAAAAAGCGCGTTGTGCACCTTTTCCAGAGTGCGTCCGTAGACACATTATCTTTAAAGAATCCTAGTACAAAATGAAGTCATCATTCTTCCCACGTCTCAGTCTCTCCACAGCGAAATTAACTGACTTGGCAGGAGAATCCTGTGTATATAATGAGAAACAGCAGAGACCCCTCTGCCTGTCAGGTCGGATTTCATAATCTACTTCTGCACGGCTCATTCATCTGTACTTTGTTAAATTAGCGATAGAAAAGCCCAAAGAAAATGAATTTATCTGATCTTCCCCTGGGTCCTTAGCTCTCCATATATTATTGATTCTTGATTATCTTGAGTTAAATTGGGCAAGGAATAAACAAATCCCAGGTAATATTATTTTCCTTTTAGTCAATTAATTAATTCCTCATCAGCTTTTTGCCAGAGCTGGTAATTGTTAAATTGATTTCTTCGAGTTCATTTCTCAACTCGTAGGATAATGAGGTCAAAAATAGGCCAGAGAAAAATCAGAGAAGAAAAGTGAAAGTCCCGGCAGTCTATGCGGCAGACAACCATTCCATTCCCACTCGGAGGGCATCCAGGGTAGTGATTAAAATCAGCTCAGCGGTAGGCTGAAAAGTGGCCCTCGCAAATAGCCAAGTTAGGTCACCTTCCCATTGCTGTGACAAAAAAAAAAAAAAAAAAAAAAAAAATACCGGACCCAAACCCAACAATATCGAAAGTCAAGGAAGGAAAGGTTTCTTTGGGTTCACGGTTTGAGTGTATAGCTCGCCACCTCAGGGGAGTCATGGTGGCAGGAGATCACATGGCTGGCCATATTATGTCCACAGCCAAGAAGCAGAGAGAGAGGTGGATGCTAATGCTCGGATTACTTCTCTTTAAATTCAGTCTAGGGCCCTAGCCTATGGGATGGCGCTGTCCACATTCCCTCCTCATCTGAAGTTCTCTGAAAACACCTTTGCAACCACATGCAGAGCTGTGTCCCCACCATCCCAAGGTGACGACCAAGACCAGCCCTTACCCAGGCCCTAACTGAGGATTGTAAGTGTGGAGCAAGGCGGGTGGGGGGTCTTTGCAAGTGAAGCTGAGGAAGATAGACGATGCCTTAGAGTATCCAAGTGAACCATATGTGTACTTATCTGTACTTCTTTTTTTTTTTTTTTAATGAAGGAGGCAGGAGCGTTGACTCAAGGAGTGACGTAATCAGGGGGACACAACAGAGGGAGATCTGAAGATGCTGGCCATGCCTCACAAGTCCAGGCATGCTAGAGCTACAGCTATATAAGAAAGGAGGGCTCTGCCCTAGAGCCGAAGGAACCTTCCCCTTGTGGTACCTTGATTTGACTCAGCGATATTGATTTCGGGCCCCTGGAGTTCAGAACTGAGTGGATACAATTCTGTCACTAACAAGTTTATGGTTGTTTATTATAATAGCCACAAGAAACTAATAATCCTATAGGATTCTAGCCTCTCTCTCTGTATATACATGTATTTCTGCTTATGGAACTTTTCTTGATTACTTTTCTACTGCTGTGACAGCAATGTGGGCAAAGCAACCCATTTTAGAAAAGCATCTATCGGGTGCTCACAGTTCCTGAGGATTAGAGTTCATGACCATCATGGTGGTGAGTGTGGCCACAGGCAGGGCGGCATGGCTCTGGAGCAGTGTCTGAGAGTTTGCATCTGACCCATAAGTACCAGGCAGCAGGTCAGGGTGAGGATCATATTATGGATTGTATATGCTTGGCCCAGGGAGTGGCAATATTAGAAGGTGTGGCCCTGTTGGAGTAGGTGTGGTCTTGTTGGAGTAGGTGTGTCACTGTGGGTGTGGGCTTTAAGACCCTCATCCTGGCTGCCTGGAAGGGAGTCTTCTCCAAGCTGCCTTTGGAACAAGAGGTAGAACTCTCAGTTCCTCCAGTACCATGCCTGCCTGGACTGGACATGTTCCTGCCTTGATGGTAATGGACTGAATCTCTCAACCCGTAAGCCAGGCCCAGTTAAATGTTGTTCTTATAAGACTTGCCTTGGTCATGGTGTCTGTTCACTGCTGTAAGACCCTAACTAAGACAGATCATTAACTGGGAATGGCTTAGGCTTTTAAAATGTCAAAGCCTGCACTCAGTGACATACCTCCTCCAACAAGGCCACACCTCCTAATCCTTCCAAAACATTTCCACCAGGTAGCAGGGGGAAGGGGAGAGGGGGGCAAGCATTGAAATATAAAAGCCTAATGGGGAGGCATTCTTAGTCAAGCAACCACAGCACCATTGAAGCTTTGCACCCCCTTCCCTTATTCCCTCCCTCCCTCTCTTCCTTTCCTGTGCCAGAGACTGGATTGAGAGCCTTGCACATGCCAGGCAAACAATCCACCAGAGAGCTTCATGCCCAGCCCATTTGGCTTGATTATAATGATGATGAAGACATTCCCATCTTGCTGTTCCTCATGCCTCTCAACCACAGAAACCTGCAGAAGTGTGGCTTATGAGAAGCTTCCTTTTCTCCATATACAGTGTCTTATTTACTGGGTAAGTTATTTACTGTAAGAAGGTCACACAGAAAACTGAAACTTCCTGCAGTGTGAATGCCTGCCCAGTTCTCCATCACACAATAGCACAAAGAAAAACAGTTTCTACACAAAAGTCTCCTGGGACCTTGAGGTCTTATGTAGTCCTTGAAGTGTGTGTTTGTGTGTGTGTGTGTGTGTGTGTGTGTGTGTGTGTGTGTGTGTGTTTGAATGTGTTACATGTTTGTATGTGCATATTTACATGTGCCTATGTTGTTCCAATGATTGGGACTCTTTTATTCACAAGAAGCCATGGACTCCCTTCTTCACGGGGAAGTGAGCTACATGGTCTTGGAGAACACTCATTGTTTGCCATTCACCAAGTGTTTCTGAGTGCTTTCTCTGATCATCCAGTTTGCCTAAGTGTTACAAAAGACAACATGATGTAAAACCATGCCTGCTGGTTGGCCTCAAGATACCCACAATAGAGATGGGTTGAAAAACGAACCCAAATAAAGAGATATCAGAGATAGTCATCCGAGAAAAGCCATAAAATGCTACTACCCTTGAGTTTCGATTTCTATTTCTACCTTTCTTTCCACATATTTCAAACAGAGAGCCAAGCCTCTCACTATTCGTTGCAAGGCCAAGGGCATTCTTGCCATTACAAAAATCTCATGCTTATCGCTTATATCACTGTTGGGGACTGAAGAACTCTCTCCTCCCCTGACATCTGCATTGCATCTTTAACCTTTCTATGATGGTCTTTGGAAGTGAAGCCTTTGAGAGACAATTAGGTTGAAATGAGATTATGAGGTTAGGACCTTCTCCGAGAACATGAAAAAAAAAAACAATTGTTTTTGCTATGGTGGTGTTTTCTTCCTTTCCAAGTGTGGCTCAGTCAGGAAAGGCAAGGAGATGGCTACCTACAAGCTGGAAAGCAAGATGTTCCCCTGTGAAAAACCAGAGTGCTGGTACCTTATGTGTTGCCTGCTGATTTCAGAACTGTGGGAATGCAATATTTCTTCCTTAAGCCACTCTATTACAGCAGTCTAGATGGATAGAGGAATTCCTGAGGCAGCAAAGGGTGAAGGGTTATAGCATCAAAGGGGGGAAAGGGTGGTTTTCCCAACATGGAAAGGAGATAGATGGCCTACATACAAAAGACTGCCTATATTCCAGGCAATCTCTGGGGCTCAGGAGAAATGACTGCATGAGGGTGAGAGATGGCATAATGGCTGACCACTGACCCTGGTGTGCCCAGCCAAGGAAACAAGACAAGGTCTTTACTCTTGGCTAGGAAATACAAAGCCATCATGTGACTACTCAGGCATACAAGCCATGGGTCTCAATGGGGACTGTGACTGACTGGCACACAGAGGCTTCAGCTCCATTTTCTGTGGTTGTCACAAGCATCCTGCATTACTAGAGATGGAGAACTAGCTGTTCATGGGCCAGATGGAATATTCCAACTTCTTAGTGGGTTTAGAATCTTGGAATTTGGGTTAAGTTGTTTTAAGTAAAGAACATGTTTGTTTGTTTGTTTGTTTGTTTGTTTGTTTTTTAAGACAAGGTCTCATATATCCAGACTGACCTCAGATTTGGTGGCTGAGGATGGCCTGGACTCCAGATCTTTCTTCCTTCACTTCCCAATTTTTTTGGATTACATGCATGTGCCACCATGCCACGCTTGGAATAGTGTTTGGGTTTTTGTTTTGTTTTTATTTTAGCTATACTTCAGTTTAGGGATACAGAATTCTATCCGGTTCAGCATGGCATCCTCTGTATATCTCACAATCCAGATTCCTTGATCGGCCCTGTGTTGTCCAAAGCCAGCCCAGATCATTCTGGTTTTGATTCAACTACACAGCTAGCCTTGTTCCTCAAACCTGAGACAGTGTACAATAATCTCTTCTCATCCTAGAAGCCTACCCTTGCTGCTCCAGGTCAGAACAATCTCCCACTTCCGTACAGCCAAACTTGATCTCTAGGCTGCAGTCAGTACTATTTGTCTCCTCTACTGTGATGTTCAACATATGTCACTCATCTATCACGACTCTAGACTTTAGAGGCTCACTGTGTAGCTGGAGATTTTATGGCAAAAGCCTGGACTCTGGCAGCCCTATGCAGAATACCTGTCCTGATATGAAAATTAGAGTAAACTCTGGTCCGAAGCAGAGAATGGAGATTATCCAATGTGGCCTCGTTGTGAAGAAGAACAGGTGGATGGGTACGGTGACCCCAAGTTTGTCTCTAGGGTACCTCTATGAACTTTAAGTAGAGAAAGAGCTGGGGCAGGCATAGGAGGTGTGCACAGTTAGCAGTCCTGGCCAAGGTGGGGTCTGATAATCACCATCTAAGCTCCGGGCATTCAAGGTGGTCCAAAAAATGTCCATGCCAGAGGAGACAAGCTGATTCTTAAACGATTCTGCTCCAGGATATAACCTTCTCCCGCATGGATAATTGGTCTCCCCTGGGAAAGTGTAGGGCCAATTCCTTGAGGTTCAGGTGCTCTGAGAAGCCAAGGTGACTGAAGAGGATAGGTTAAGGACAATTCCCTACCTCTATGACATCAGCTGAAGTAAAGGAGATAGCCACTAAAGAAAGGCACAGACACCAAATTTCTATTCCTGCTCTGGTTGTCTTGAGACAACTCCTCATATATTCAAAAAAGTGTGTGTGTGTGTGTGTGTGTGTGTGTGTGTAGGTAATGATTTTTAGCAAAAACATTTTTTTTTTCTTCTTTTTTTTTTTTTTTTTTTTTCAAGACAGGGTTTCTCTGTATAGCCCTGGTCGTCCTGGAACTCAATCTGTAGACCAGGCTGGCCTGGAATTTAGAAATCTGCCTGCCTCTGCCTCCCAAGTGCTGGGATTAAAGGTATGTGCCACCACTGCTCGGCTGCAAAAGCATTTTCTACATAGGTTTTTGTCCTTGATGCTCTCCTCACCTTGGGTCTCCCCTCCCACTCCTCCCCAGTGCACCCTAATACAATATCTTCACCTTGGAGCATTTTCAGTGCTGACTTGGCAAATTTGATCCAGGGCCAGGCTCTAGTGAATGAGAAGAGACAGGGAAACCACTGGGATGAATCATAGCAGGCCCTTCGGGAAGAGGCAATCTCAATTGGGATCCCCAAGTAGAGGTAAAATTCTCTTTAATAAATATTGTACTGTGCAAACAGACCAATACTCTAGGGGCTTCCAGTGACCTTCCTCGTTCATAAAGCAGGATCGCTTTCAGGGAGGATCTGACTGAACAAACTTCTTTTAATACAATTTTTATCTTATCTTATTTTATTTTATTTTATTTTTTTGGTTTTTCGAGACAGGGTTTCTCTGTGTAGCCCTGGCTGTCCTGGAACTCACTCTGTAGACCAGGCTGGCCTCGAACTCAGAAATCTGCCTGCCTCTGCCTCTTAACATGGGCTTCACTACTCCAGGATCAGAAATCTCCATACCCGGCACGTAAGCAAGAACGGTGGTGCTGTCCACAAGGAACTTAGTAGCTCACATTACGCAAAACCTGTTCTGTCTTACAAGCTTTTCAGGTACATACTAACCCAAATCTGAAGGAAAGGGAAGGATGTGGTAGTTCCTTCTTTCATCCTTATAACCAAACACCTGACAAGAAGCAACTAGATTTGTTCTGTCCCAGGGCTGGAGTGTAGAGTCGTCTTGGTGAGGAAGCCCTGGTGCAGGTGACTCTCAGGCAGGAGGATCACGAAGCCACATGCTCACATCTTGGTGGATCAGGAAATAGAGGAAGTGGAGGGCTGGCATACTGCTGGCTTTTTCTTCTCCTTTTTTAAAATCTGGTCTAGAACTGTAACCCACCAGGATGGTGCTGTCCACTTTCAGGGTTGGTCTTCCTCGTTCAATGAATGCTTTCTGGAAATAACTCCATATATATATACACACACATACATATATATATATATACACACACACATACACATACACACACACACTATATATATATATATATATATATATATATATATATATATATATATATATATATATTGTATTATGTGCCCACATAAGAAGTATGGAAGTCAGAGGGCAACTTTCAAGAGTCAGGTCTCTCCTTCATGGCATGGGCATATGTCATCAGGCTTGGTGACAAGTGCTGTTACCACTGAACCATCTCACAGGTCCCAGGCACTTCTGAATTTAATCAAATTGAGAACCAACGTGAACTATCTCAGAAGGGAAGTCATTCAGCTCAGATCTGGGTCCTCTTTTCATTTTATTTCTTCACCAAACCGGAGCTGACTGTAAGGGATCGTCGGGACAGTTAGGAATCACTTAGCTGCAGACCTTGCTTGTCCTGGAGTTTCTCTAAACTTTTGCTCTGAGATAATATGATTGAAACTAAACTTTATTAAGCAAGTTGAAAAACGTAAAGAAGATGCAATTGTGGGTTTTAAAGTCGGTTAAGTGAATAAACCTGGGAAGTCTGCTGTAAGAGCATCATTTGTGAAATGATAAGAAACCGGGGCAGGAAGAGATGGGCTCAGGTTGCTTAGTTTAAGAAGGGTCTCACACTGTGACAGTTTGGCTGGCCTGGAACTCACTAAGTGGTCTGGGCTGGCCTTGAACTCATGGAAATCCACCTGAACGCTGGAGACAAAGGTGTGTGCCATCACACTTGGCCAGTTTGCTTGACGCAGGGCGTGAGGACCCAAGCTCCATCCCCAGAAGGCAGATGGGAAAACAGGTTGGTGTGGTGGGTATTAAGCAAAGCAATCCTTAGGCGGGAGAAGCAGAGGTGGGTGGATCCTTGGGGCGTCACGTGATCTGTGAGGTCCAATTAAAAGCAGCCTGTGTGGCCTGCCACTGAGGAAGACACCTGAGGGTTTCCAGATGAATGTACAGACATGGGGGTGCACAGTGCCCCCCACCTCCACACTCAAACCCAGTGGTATTGTTGAGCTAACAAATCAATGCAATCAAATGCTATTGATTGGGCAGCCAACTGGGATAATTATTTTTATTTGCTAAAGAAAAGTCTCAAAGGGCCTTGATCATGCAATACCCGATTGGCCTACCTTGAGTTCCTGTACACTGGAAAGAGGTTAAAAATTGGAATTCTTTGAAGTGGAGTCCATAACTCGAAACTTTTCATTGATTTAGTCGGACTTCACACCCAGTGAGTTCTTATAAAAGTGACACTTGATTATATTTCCCCGCTCGGCTCTGCTCTGAAATAGCAGTCAGTCAGTACACAGACATCGGACTTGATCCAAAAGAAAAGAAAGTAATAATAAAGCCCAAATCCCCAGTTTTCATAGAAAAAATAGCGCTGGATGCCTTGCCCCATGCGGGAGAAATGAGTGGTGTGGCCGTTCGTCTTCTAAAGAAAACTGAAGGCTCAAAGCGTCGCATGCTATGAGTTATAAAAGAGTCCAATCTTGGCTTATAAGATTTTAGGACAAGGCACATAAGGGTGAGGGGCACCGTGAAAGGCAAATAAAAGGGAAAAGCTTTTACTGGAAGAAGACTTTTCTTTATTTAACAACAACAACAAAAAAAGAAATGTCTTTTTCTGAGACTTTATTTTCTGAAGCACCAAACTATAAAACACAAAAGAAAGATTAAGAGGCTTGAATTTAAGAAAATAGATCAGTTGCTCAGGCTCACATAGTGTGGAGAGAGAGAAAAGAAGGAAGAGGAGGAGAGGAGACAGAGGAAGGAGAGAAGGAAGAGGAGGGAAAGGGAGGGAGGGAGGGAGGGAAGAGCAGAAGGAAGGAGAGAGACAGTTCTTGGTGTGGGATGGAAGATGGTTGAGGGGACTCAGTACTCCTCAGCTTCTGGTCCACTGGTTTCAGGGGTGCTCGATAGCCTTCGATCATGGTGGCAGCCTTACAAAACACAGATTAAAAACCAATTTTCTTGCAAGACTTGCCTTCATGTTTAGTATTCTTTCTCTGTCTATTTTGCATGCTCTAAGTTTCCTGGGATATTAAAAAAATTCTCCTTAGAAGAAAGGACAGAGGGAGAGAGTGCTGGGAGAAACAATTGGGATTGGGGGTGGGGAGTTGGGGGGGGGCAATTTGGCGGCAAGATAGAAACCTTGCAATGGGAACTCCCAGGAATCTATGAGGGTGACCCTAGCAAAGGCTCCTAGCAGTGAGGGATAAGAAGCCTGAACCAGCCATCTCCTGTAACCAGGCATAACCAATGGAGGGAGTGGGGCACTAACCCAGCCACAAAACCATCAGCCTTCCATTTGTCCTGTCTACAAGTTGTGCTGGGGTAAAGGTGATGCAAAAATTGTGGGTGTGGCCAACCAACGATTGGTCCAGCTTTAGACCCATGTCATGAGAGGGCGCCTACCACTGACACAACCTGGAGGGCAGTGAACCAGAGGCTGGACAGACCAGAGACCTAGGATAGAGCAAAACACAATGGAGGGGGGGGTGAAGCCAGTGAAATAATTGCTAATGGTATTTTGCTCCACTCATAGGTTGCTGCCTAGCCCAGTTGTCCTCAGAGTGGCTTCTGTCACTAATGGACCCAGATGCAGAGACCCACAGTTAAGAGAGCTGTTTCTGACACCACTTTGTCTGCTTTTAGGATCCTTGTCCTCCTATTGGGTTGCCCCATTTAGCCTTAATCTGAGGGGAGGAGCCTAATCTTATTGTAACTTGATATGCCTTGTTTGGTTGATGGCATTTCTTGGTAGGAAACAGAAGAGGAGTGGAGGTGGGTGGAGGAGGTGGGGACCAGAGATCCTGTTGTGGCACTGAGAAAAGAAACTAATTCATACTCTAAATGACAATCGGTGCCCATGACACGAGCGCTGCTCATTTTCATTTCACTGGGAAATTCTTTAATTCCTCCTAAGGAAATCTCTTAAGCATGAAATATATGTTAAACCAAGTTGTACAAACACGGAAGAAAAGCACCGGAACTCCTGCATCATCCCATAAGGATGGAGGATGCATCCCTTTGCCCACTCACTCTCGGTTATCATTCTCGATTGTAACACATATGAGTGACATATGACATCATAACCACCCAGTCTGAAACCACAGAGGGGACCCAACTGTGATCACAATGCAATGTTCTATGTTAAATCTTTACCTTAAACGTTTCAAAAACTATTTAGTGTGGGCTGGAGAAGTGGCTCGGTGGTTAGAAGCCTTTGCTGTTTTGGCAGAAGACTCCCAGGACCTATGTGATAGCTCACAATCAACATTAACTTCAGTTCCAGGGGAATTAATGCCCTCTTCTAACCTCTGCAGGCACCAGACATGCATGTCATGTGCAGACATACAGTCAAGCAAGATACTCCTATACATAAAGTAAATGTAAAAATTAATAAACCACTTAGTGCATTATAGTAAGGAGAAGGTTGTGACCAAATTAGTTCTCTGATGTCATGAAGAGTTATATTAAAAGCCATCTTGATTGCTGTGCAGTAACTCTCATGAGCTAGGCAAGCTCCGCTGTCTGCTGCTATTACATGCGAGTCCCTAAGGCAACTCAGCTTCATCACGGGGCTGCTTGTCCTCCCAGGGCTGAGCAAGACATGAGCATGACAAAGTGCCCTCCAAATGACGTGACTCCCTGAAGGCTAGGATTTTGACTCCTGGGGATCTTCAGGAAGATATGAATTTTCTCTTTGCAGCATGCTCATATTGTATTTTATCATAGATGCCAGATTCTGAAATATGAAAAACCTTTCCCTCTCCCCCACCTCTTCTCAGCCTACTATGTCATCCACGCTCAAACACGAGCCTTCACAGACAGCTGAAATGATCCAGTATCATTCCTTGCCTCAAGCAAACCAAAGAACATGATTTGGAAAATATCACTGTAACAAAGGTCGAGTTCTCGTGTAGCCAAGGCTGGCCTTCCGCTCCTGGTCCTTGCCTCCGTCTCCCAGTTGCGTCCCAACATAGACACGTTACCATCACGCTTTGCTGGAAAGATCTTTGATTCACATCTGAATTGTGGGTTAGAGACTGATACTCTCATGTGACTGTAAAATCTAGAAGAATCTGGAATGCCAAGTAATTACGTACTATGTAACCACAGCTACAATGAAAACCAGATGTCTGGACTCTTATCTATCCCGTATACAGACACATACAATATATGTATATATGAGAAGCCTGGCCTTGGGTAGCTTCCAAAAGCACCATGGCAGATTCCATAGACAGGTTGTTTTGGAAAATGCCAGTACCTGGGCATTTGCTGCAGAAAAACAAAACAGAAACGAAAACAACCAACAAGACAGAACTTTCAACCTGAAAGTGACCCAAATCATAAACACGAGTCGACTCAAGAGTCGCTCAAATGAACTGAGTCCGTATCAGAACGTAGAGACAGCAGGACGAAGGCTTTGCATCAGAATGGGGCACAGAGGAAAGGCGGAAAACTCTTACAGGCACTTGCCTCTCTCACCAATCAAGTTGCCTTCTATAAACTATGACTACAAAGCCTGGCACATGGCGTTCACGCTGCAGGTGAGGACAAACTGGGTCTCAGGTGTGTGCGCCACCCTGCCTTTGGGTGTCTGATTGGAGGAATAACCTTGCAATAATTTTGAAGCATATCTCTTTAACTCTCCCATTCTTTAGTCTCTCTTCTCTATGAATAATCTGCAGTGCGACATAGAGGGGACCCCTCACCCGGTCTCCGGGACACTTATTAACCTCTCAGTCTTCATCTCTTTGTCTCTCAGCTCTGTATTTGGAGCCATTTCTTCAAATCAATTTTTCAGCTCACTAGTTTCCATTTTAAATTGGGGCTTAAGCTGCAGTTTGGAATGCCTTCACGTTTTATGATATTTTTAGGACTTGAGATACTTCTTGCCTTTGTCTATTACTTTTATTCTTTTATTCAAATATTAAATCTCTCTTTTATAGCCTCAAAGAATTAAACCTTACCCGGTGTGTGTGTGTGTGTGTGTGTGTGTGTGTGTGTGTATCGCCGATATTTAACCGTAGTAGGGTTTGACGTTTCTAGACCTTATTGCTCCTGGTACTTGTGGGTGGGGGCTTGTGACTCAAATTGGTAGTCAGTAGTAGTAATTCATTTTTGGAGCGACGGGTAATTCCTTCCGGGTTTTCTAGAACGTGCGCGCGCCCCACCCCCTTCTTCTGTGATACTGAGAATTGATGCTAATGCGTTGGCTTCTTCTAGGCTCCTGGAAGCATGACCACTTCAGAGCACTTTAAAACGAATTAGTTTGAAGGTTAAAGACAGCAAAGGAGAGGGGCTTTTGGCAGGAATTCGACAAAAGTCAGCTTTCGACTATAATTTTCTTCCCTTCTCAGAGAGACTCGGCCAAACCGGAGGCAGCATTTGCCCTTGAAGTTTGTTTCTGGTCTGCCTTTCCTAAGAGAGAAGTCCAGGGGCACCCCGGATTTACCTAGTGTCCCTCACTATGGCCCTACTCTGGGTACCAGGTCTGCATCTGTTTTCTTCCCGTACTCCATACAAGTCTGGAGCACCACCACCAGCTGGGCACGGCCCTGGTCTCCTGGCACGGTGTTGTCTCTTCCTCCTCTGGAAGGGACTCTGCTCCCCCGAGAGCAGGCTCCCACCATCCGGCAGAGTCAGCACAGTCCTCAGGGTAAACAGTTGATGTTCAAACGTGTTCTGTCGTGATATTGTGCAATGGACTTTACTGTTTTGAAGTTCAAGATAGTTCCACTTGACTTTATAAATGTGATTCAATATACATGTAGGGTTTTTTTTTTTTTTTTTGAGGTAAAATGAAGATTAGCGTCTCACTTCTTTAAGGAATAGATAAGAACCATTTCAGCCTCTGGGCTTCCTTTGTACAAAGAGAGTAAATCCCGTTGGAGCCTTCTCTACAGTTTCTTTTGTTTTTGTTTGCTTGTTTTGAGTCAGGTTTTCACTGTGTAGCCCTGACTGGGAACTCGTTCTAAAGACCAGGCTGGATTTGAACTCAGAGATCCACCAGCCTGTCCCCAGAGACTGGGATTAAAGGGGTTTCTTCTTTTCTTCCTCCTTCCTTTTTCCTCCCTCTCAGGCTCCCTTTTCCTCTTCCTCCCCCTCTCCTTCCCCCTCCCCCTCTCCTTCCCTTTCATTCTCCCCCTCCTCCTATCCTTCCCCCTCCCCCTCCCCCTTTCTTTCTTGTTATATATCCCACAGCATATGTAAAGCCCAGGGGACAACTTGTGGCACTCTCCTACCGGTTCTCTCCTACCGCTGTATGGGTTCCTGGCGTCAAACTCAGGTGATCAGGCTTAGCAGCAGGTACCTTTGTTCTCTGAGCTATCCCACTAGCCCTGAGCTAGCCCACTGACCCTGTATTCTTTTGAATTGTGGTGAAATATCCATATTCTCAATTTGACCGCGTTAGCTATTTTTAATGGTACATAAAGTACATTAAAATTATTTCATGACCACCGTCTATTGATGCTGAGAATATTTTATCATTTCGTACTGTGACTCTGTACGCATTAAACTGTGCGGCTCTGTTCTTCCCTACTCGCCTTGTAACCACAGCTCTACTCCCTCCCTGTCTCTCTGAAGCTGACCACCGAGGTACCTCCAGCCATGGAATCAGGTAGCATTTCTCAGTGTCTCCAAAGTTCATCCATGATGAAGCACGGACCAGAATTTTGTTTCTATATAGTATTGGACAATATCTATCACCAGCATATGCTCTGTTCTGTCCATCCACTCATTTGGTTGTTTCTGCCTTTTGCCTACTGCACATAACAGGGCTTTTGAAATTAATGTACAATTTAGGGAGTATCCAATCCCAGGGGTTGGATTGCTGGACCATGCATTTAATTTTTGAGGAATCACTATCCTGAATTCTTTTTCCAGTGGCAGCACTGTTTTATATGCCCAACAGCAGTGCTTATCAATCCGGTTTGTCTACATCCCGCTAACTTTAATTACTCTCATTTAAAAAAAATTACATCTATTTATTTTTTTTGCTTGTTTAGTGTGTACATGTGTGGGCACATGCCTGCCATGGTGCAGAGGCAAATGTCAGAGAACAATCTGGGGGAGTCAGTTCTACCACACGGGTGCCAGGAATTGAACTCGGCTCCTCAGGCTTGCCATCAGACTCCTTTACACAATAAGCCATCTCTTTTTATTCTATCTTTAAAAAAAAGACATTTTATCAATTCTCTGAGGATTTAATAGGATGTATTTTGATCATCTTGATTCCCTATTCCTCTCCCTAACTGCTCTGAGATCCACCCCCACCTCCCTGTCTCCTTACATCCCCCTCTTTAAAAAAATAACCATTGATCCCTCTTCACCCTGCCCATATACCTCTGAGTGAGGGGCATCCCCGGGAGCTCTGCTGACCTCCAGGAGCCCCACCCTTCAAGCACACAGACTCTCGGCCTCTCCCCCAGAAGCTGCCAACCAGTCTAGTTCTTCAGTTAAGGGTGGAGGCTGTGAGCCCCATCCTACCCTACACTATAATGTTGACTGACTGGCTCTTTTATTTGTTGCTTTTTTTTTTTTTTAAATTTTGGTTTTAGAGACAGGGTCTCTCTATGTAGCTCTGGCAGTCTTGGGGCTTGCTATGTAGACTAGGCGGGCCTTGAACTCTCAGAGATTCACCTACCTCTGCCTCCCAAGTGCCAGGATTAAAGGGATTCTTTCTTTTTCTCTTTCTCTTTCTTCCTTTCTTTCTTTCTTTCTTTCTTTCTTTCTTTCTTTCTTTCTTTCTTTCTTTCGTGTGTGTGCATGGGCAGGCATGTGTTTTGTTATATATCTCACGGCAGAATGTTGGAATTAAAGATAGTGCCACCATGCCTGACTCTTTCAATACATATATATATATACACACACATATATACATGTATGTATATGTGTGTATGTGCATATGCATATTCATATACATATATATGCATAAAATATATTTGATCACATTCACCCCAACTCCTCTCAGATCCACCCCAAACCCCCACCTCTTTCAATTTCATCTCCTATTTTTTTTTTCATATAACCCTCTGGGTTCAATTAGTGCTTTCTGCATACCCATGGGTGTGGGGCCACCCACTGGAGCCTATTTGACCTAATTGGTGATATACTCTTAATGTAACTCTCTCTTCCCTAGCAGCCTTCTTCTGTTGGTAGCTCTTTGGTTAGGGGTGGGGGTTGAGACCCTACCCTGTCATGCTAGAATGTTGACTGCCTTGACCTTGCATAGGCCTTGAGCAGATCTAAATTCATGAGTATAGCAGTTCTAAACATCCTGGTCCTCCCAGACCTCAAGCTCTGATAATGTAGCTGTCCTCTCTTCCACAATGTGACTTGAGCCTGCCTGGGCAGTGGGGTGAGGGAACACTGTGATATAGGCATCCCACTTACAGCTGAGAACTCCCTAGATTCTTCTCTGAGCAGTCACCAGTTACGGGTCTCTGTTAAGCACTGTTTACCGCACAGAGAAACTTGCTTCAATGAGGAAGCTTTTGACTTGCTTCAATGAGGAAGCTTTTACCAAAAGCTGCAAGCTTTTTCTACTCCATGGGTATAGAGGTAATAATTTGAAGTACACTTTGCTGCTATGTCTTTGTAGCAGAACAGTAGTAGTAAGTTCGACCCTGGGGAGCTCCGAAGTCATGGTTCTCTTGATCAAATTTGCAGCACCAGAAATGCATTTCCACCTGGGGAGTGGACCTTAAATCCAACCAGAAAGCAGATGGCTACCCGACTGGCACACATGCCATGACCACAGTCAGGGGCATACTTTGTCAGGGTTCATAGCTGGGTAAAGCTGTTCATGACTTTTCTCCTCCAGCAATCCGCCTAGACCTGCTAGTCACCAGAATCTAGTGCTATAAAAGCTAGCTGACAGGGAGGAAGCTTCCTGGTTAGCTGCAATTTCCTCACGTCCTGTAACCAAAAATGTATGGTGTCTTGGGCAATTTGATTTTACCACCAAGTTATAGTGAACAAACCTGACCCACAGATTAAGGAGTGATATTCCACATCTGGCCCTAAGCTTTTGTTTTTGTTTTTGTTTTTTGTTTTTTGTTTTTTTTGAGGAATGTCATCTCCTATGTTGGATAACTCCAATTAATGCCCCCTCTGTCTCTCCCTCTCCTTCTTTCTATATCTATATATAGGAGGCTTATAGAATAGTAGGTTTCCATATGGCTTTCCCAGATACGGTTCCCCATTCCTTCCTCTCATGTACCATACCCTCCCATCCCTCTCTCTGTCTGTGGGGAGGTACTTCATTGTGGTTTTGATTTGCCTTTCTTTGGGATCTAGGCATTCCCTGCAGGATGCTGTTCCTGTGTGCTCTCATGAGAAGGGGCTGGCTTCCCAGAGATGGCCTTTGCTTTTATGAGCTCCTTAGTTCTTACCCCGTACTCACAGGACGATGTAATACACCTTTGTTCCTTCTCTTTGAGCTCCACTATGACAGCGGGTGTTGTCTAGTTCCACCATCATCAAAGACATTTCAAAAGAACTGACCGACCAGCTTCTGAGGACCGGCTGGGCAATTAGCCCCAGAATTCCTCTTAGATTGGCCCCATCACTGTTCAGGGTGTACATGCTCAGTGTTGAAGACCGTGTCAGATAGACGGGACCAAATGGGGCAGCAGATTTACAACGAGAACAAATGCCTGCTTGTGGGCTGTGCTCAGGAGAACCCACAAGCTCTGGCGCAGCAGGCACTGGGAATGAGGAATCCAAGACGCTGCTTAAAAACAGTCACAGTTGCCTAGGGAGCCAGACTTCAGGTGGGAGCTTGACGGTTGCTGTGAGCCAGGCTCTTAGAAGTTGTCTTCAAAGATGTGCGGGAAGTGGAGAATTTCCTACACCATTTTGCAAACAAGTCAGCCCAAGAGGAAACCACGGGCCGATCAGAGTGTATGCATTCATCTGCGGACAGTGAACCCACGCGACACAATCTGATTCTCTCGTGTGTGTGCCCGAGCCCAAACTAGAGTTTCATAGGGCCATCCCCGGCAAGTGAGCCCCTTCTCCTGATGGGGACACAGGAACGACAGCACGGAGGGAACTCCTGGTCCCCAGAGAAAGGCAAAGTCAAAACGGTGAGGTCAAATTAGATCCGCATAAAATACCAAGTTCACGAATCTCAAATGGAGCAGTGAGATCCGAATCACCAGACACCGTGTTTTATACTGAGCCATGACTGGCCGGTGAGACAGCCTGGAGCACTGGTTCTCAGCCTTCCTAATACTGCGACCCTTGAATACTGTCCTTCATGTGGTGGTGACCCCCTAACCTTAACATTTTGTTGCTACTTCACTACTGTCATTTTGCTACTGTTATAAATGGTAACGTGAATGTTTGTGCTTTCTGCTTTTTTTAGGCAATCCCTGTGAAAAGGTCATAAAATCCCAGGGGGTCGCGACCCACAGGTTAAAGGCCTTTGCTGCCAAGCCTGATAATTTGAATTGATCCCTACAGTCCAAAACCTAGAGGGAAAGAACCAACTCTTGCATGCTTTCTGTTATCTTCTGACCTCTCTTCACACGAGCCCCACATGAGCATGCCCCTCCACACTATTAAGAGAAATATAAGAATGAAATGAGCAGTTTTAGCGAATGCTGGTTTCAAGTTTTACTGTAACTAGCCTATGAAAAGAGAATGGAGCCTCTAAGAAATGGTGGCTTCTTAAAAAGGCCCACACCAGGCCTCATTCGTTCTTAATCTCTCATTGAAGGTACAGGCGCAGCTCCCTTTTGAATTAGTGGGGTGTAAATGACAGATCTCACTGCAGAGTCTGAATAACCATGCTAGGTTGAGATTTCTACCGTGAATGTGTAATTATGCCATATGCCAATCATAATTTGCCGTAGGATGTTAAATCACACTTGTTACTGGTTTCCTTTACTTTTGTTTGGTAAAAGATGCAAAATCAAAGTCCATAATATTTTTTTTGTTTTTTTTTTTGTTTTTGTTTTTGTTTCTTTGGGTTTTTTTGTTTTGTTTTGTTTTTTTGAGACAGGGTTTCTCTGTGTAGTCCTGGCTGTCCTGGAATTCACTCTGTAGACCAGGCTGGCCTCCAACTCAGAAATCTGCCTGCCTCTGCCTCCTGAGTGCTGGGATTAAAGGCGTGCGCCACCACAGCCTGGCCAAAGTCCGTAAGATTCTGCTCCAGATGTTACATCTTAAACGACTTGAGAAGGGTGATTTACCGTGCTGTGTCTATTTTGTCTCAAAGTTGGAGGCTCCCTGATGCCAGCTACAAGCAACACACTGTACAGATCCTAAGTCACTGGGGTTTTGTGGGGGAGGGGAAATTGGGTATGTTTGTGTGTGCAGATGCACATGTATGTTGAGCTGTGACTGTGTGTGCATGAAGGTACGGAGGCCATAGGGCAACCTCATATATCTTCTTCAGTTATACTCCATATTTTTGAGACAAAGTCCCTCAATTTCTTTTGCACATGTTTGTGTGATATGCACAGATGTATGCACATTCCCAAGTGTGTGGATATATGTGTGTGTGTATTATGTGCTTGTGTGTATGTGTGATATGCACAAATGTATGCATATTTCCAAGTGTGTGGATACGTGTGTGTGTGAGAGAGAGAGAGAGAGAGAGAGAGAGAGAGAGAGAGAGAGAGAGAATTCAGGCTGGAAGTAAACATTAGGAGCTTTTTCTGATCACACCTTAAAGGGGCAGCTTCTCTCCCTGAACTCGGAGCTCACCAGTTTAGTTGGTTTAGCTCAGAAGTTCCTTCCCACCTCCTGAGTGCTGAGTTGTACCCGGAGCTGTCACACCTGCCTGGCTTTTACATTAGCTCTGGAAATCCAAACTCTGGTTCCCATGCTAGCACTCTGAGCTGTCACATTCTACCTAGCACTTGAAGATCCATTAGGTGGGCTGGCCAGTGATCTCCGGGGCCTGTGTCCATCTTCCACCTCTGGGATTATACGGGCACCATCACTATGAGCTTTTCCACTGAGCTTGGGATTCAAACTCGGGTCTTCATGACCGTGTAGCAAACATTTTACCAGCTGAGCCATCTCTGAGTCCATAAGTCAATATTTTAATGTTTTTTCTTCTATCTTTCCTTCATCCCCTTCTCCTACAAGTCCCCCAACCCTTCCATCCTTCTCTTAACAAAGAGAAAATGAATTTGTTCAGGATAAGATGCACTATGCAGGCAGGAGTGACTAGACTGTGACCAGACCGACAACATGATTGTGAACTGCGGGAAGGGAATTCTAGGAAAGTTCCTGTGCATCCCATAAAAGAGCAGACTGTGTGTACATGCCACTTTTTTCATAAAAGAGCAGACTGTGTGCCCATGACACTTCTTTCAGCCTCCTTTTCCTGCTAGGAGGATAGACTATAGGTAGTACCCACAAGATTCCTCTTATGACCACAATGGCCGAGTACATGGGTAGAAGCAGAGGAAGAATTTGGAAGACTATTGGGCAAAGAGCCTTGGCACCATCTCCTTCTCTTCTCTGCTCTGGCAGCACCTGGATTTTTTATTCAGACAACAGGGTTAAAGCCTAGGGTGGCTAAAGCCTCTATACATGTCTTTTTGTCATATGTGACCCATAGTCATCTTATGCAACACACTGTGGCCCAACACAAACCTGGTACCCTAGCGAGAACTTAGGACTGAAGAGGAGGCAGAGATGCCTGCACAATGAGATGGCTCTGTATATAAACACAGGCCAGAAGTCCTCTTTCGTGTCCCTTTCTCTCTTACTGTTTATCCATAGGAACACAACCAGGTAGCCCGAAGCTCCCCCAACCCCCATATTTAAGCATGTCTGGGCCTCTGCTCAGTTTCCTTGGGGACTCTAAACATCTTGATCAAATAGTAAGACTTCTGAGAACAGGTTAAAGCATGAGTTGAAGCTGCTTGACAGGAAATGATAACCTTTGAGCTATTAACCTACACGCCTGGCCACTCAGCGTGAGACTGTCCTATCAATGAGAAGTGACCTTAACCATCTTTGAAAAGCAAGGGCAGAAAATAGAAAAAACAAGAACCCTCTCGGTATCTCTTAAATAATATACCCCCTCCCAAATATCTAGCACCTTTATGTCTCTTGATTTATTGTATAGTAAAATAAACAGGAAATACTATGACCTTACTTTCATGAAAAATCTATTCTTCCAAGTACGTAGACCCATATAGCTAAATCGAGCTAGCTTTTCCTCATTAATTTTATGGTGTGCATGAGTGTTTCCACGTGTTCGCTTGCTTCTCAGGTCATAGAAGATTATTATTGATTTCCCCCTTTCTCTCGTGGAGTGCAATTCTCTAAAGACTGGTTAGCAGAACATCCCCTGGCTCGTACCGTGACATTTCCAAGTGATTATGCTCACTGTCTTCAGTTTCTCGTCTTGGCTTCCATATGCTAGCAGTTTGCACACCTCTCTTTTTGCTTTGGGTTTTTTTTTTTTTTTCCTTTTCTTTTTTACAACTAGTTCCAAGATATACCACCCTTGTGGTTACATCCCCCAAGATTTCCTTCTAGTGGCCCCAAGAGCCACCAAGACAGTGGCTGAGAAGACATGCTGCCAATAGGTATGTTTATACCACCAAAACTTCCTGGGGAGGAGGGGAGGGAACCAAATGGTTAGGAGTGATCCTGCTTCATTATTTGGCTCAGAAGTTAAAAAAATGCTAAGTTACACATTAGTTGTCGCATAAATTTGCATATTGATATATACAACTTTAACAGCATCGCAGTTTAGCAGAGACAGATGCGTGGAGATACACACGGCTGACATTCAAGAGAAAACCAAGCTTAGGGAGAGAGTAGGGAGGTTTCTATCAGAGCAAAGAGGAAAGGGAGAAAGCCTTAAGTTCTTAAGAGAAAGATAGGAGGCATGGGGGGAAGAGGGTACTCATTAGATTTTGCTTTTTATAACCTGCAGAAATAGGCCTTCACTCTCACAACCTCTCTCCTCCAGCTTTAGACCAAACCCTGAGTAGTGTACAGGAGGCTGGGGAGATGATACCAAAAGGAGAAGAATGAGTCAGGAAATCACAAGGAAGGAGTTGGACCTGTTTGAAGATAAGGACAGTTGGGCCCTGGAAAAGTGTTTGTCCCACCTGTTGGCTTGTTCAGGTCTTTTCCTTCTGTGGCCTAGAGAGGGGACCTACAGAGCCCAGTCTCAGCCATCTGCATCTTTAGAAGCCGTTGGCACTTTGCCAGCAAGGTTCAGGACCTTAAAGAGGATTCTATCAATCATCTATTTATTAATGTATTAATGTATCGCTGGACATGGTAGTAGGTGCCTGTAAACCTAGCACGTTGGTGGCAGAGGTAGGGAAATAAGGAGTTCAAAGTCATCCTTGACTAATTCTAGGCCAGCCTGGATTACACAAGATCTTAACAAGCCCCAGAAAAGAGAGCACCAGTGTGCATTTTCTGAAGACCGGGGTGTTTGCTAATGAACAGTCTACTCTCTAGTAAGAACACACATGCCCAGGAAACCTCATTGCTAATTAGGACAAAGGACAGAGAGTTCCTTAAGGGATACCTTCCATATGCTTTGAGAGAGCACACACACACTGCCTACACAATAATGACACCCGTGCCAAAAGGTACTGTCAGTGCTCAAAGTGCATTCGCAAATGATTTATCATTTCACAAGTTCACACATGTATAATGGGCTTTGATGACATCTACATTCTTTTATCCCTCTCATTCTCAAAGTCTAAGTCTTAGCCTCCCATGTTTTAAGACTTCATTTCAAGCACCCCTTGTAGGGCATGGGGGACCCTGTTACCAGACAGGCAATAAGAATGTTAAGGTTTGAATGAGATCAAACCTCAGGGATCTCAGAATTGAGAGCAGCCAGGATTGGAGCCATTCCCTACCTGCCTCTGCCTGCTCTGGAACACATAACCACAACACCCCATTGAGGACCTCAGGCACTGGGTCACATAGCATAAACACCTGGAGCTCAACATGCTAATGAGGTATCTAGGTAGTCCCAAGCATCTAACCCATGAGCTTCCCTTCCTGGGCAATCCTTCCCTCAGAAGATATTTAATCCCTAGTTCACCTAGTTCACATCCACCATCAAATAAACCAGTATGAACAAGCAAGGGCCCTGATTTCATTAAGGATAGGGATGGGGAAGGCCTTCATCTTAAAGAGCTGTACCTAAAACTCCCAAGGAAGGCCTTCTCATCTTCCAGCCTCTCTGGTACACATGCAGAATCAGAATGGGTTCTGCCTGCCCCAGGCTCCGCCTTTTCCCTTTCTGCCTAGCATACAGATGCCCAGAGGGAAAGGTAGACCCATGGACCTTGGTTCCCAACTTATACTCTCATTGCTGTACCAACATCGCTGGGGTACTCAGAGAGGAGGCTGGAAACCACTGTGGACTCCCTGCTTTGGACTCTGCCCTGCCTTCCCCACCTCCCCCACAGTGTGCTGGCGGCACCCCAGGCAGCCCCAGTGGAGAAGCAGGGGCAGGATATGAAACCTCCCTTTTTATTTGTCTACATATTTTAACCCCAATGAACATCATTTATTTGAAAGGTACTGCAGTGGAGACAAATTATGTAAGACTCAGGTCAAGCTCTCCAAAAGCTCTCAATGGCAAAAGGATTATACAGATAAACATGGCTGTGTCACAGGGAGAAGAGGGTTTCAAGGGTCACCAAAGAATCTGCTCAAAGCCCAATCACTATATGTTCCCCAACTCCTTTGCTCCTAATTCCCTCTCCTGAACCTCTCCCTGGATAGGTGCTATATGCATCCCCATCTTTCAGATGCACAAACTGAGACACAGGGGTCACACTACTTCTGCAGGGTATATCACTGATGGAGGGAGGCTGGTTTACAGAGGTGGCTTTTAAGTTCAAACATTAAGAATGGCTTCGATCTAAACAGCAGCAACATTTGGGTGAGGTCATAGGGATGAGGTGGGGCAGAGAGAGAGGAGAGGGGCAAGATTTGGGAGTTAGCCCATGCCAAAGTTAGGGATAGCATTAAGCAATCTACCATTGCACCCTCTCCCTGTTGTGGATAACCCTGGTGCTGTTTGTATTTTGATGTTAATTCGGCTTAAGAGGCTGTCTGGGAAGAGGTGTGAATCCTGTACTCAGGACTTCATGTGACCCTTCTAATGAATAAAGAAACCAATCACTGGCTGAGTAGGAGGGACTTCCTGGTCAGAGTGAGAAAGAGAAAAGGCTGGAGAGGGAGGACAAGATGTAGCTACAAATGGTCCCCAGTTTAGATGGTGAATCCGCTAGGAGGATTCACCACCGGAGGATTTAGATTTAATATGGCCTACATGATTACAATTCTAGTTGTTGGGCCTAGTGACTGAGTTACCATTGATTCTGAACTAAGTTTGTGTGGTGTTTTCCTTCATGTGGCTGAATTCCAGAGAGAAAAGTATATGAGTGGCAAAGAGTAGGTTTGCGAGAAGTGCACCCCAAAAGGCCGTAGGAATTTTGAAGCATGGGGTTGGCATAGTAACGACCCACCTGTGGGAACTTAGCGAGCTAAGTGGAGATATTTCAGAGCTCTGAGTCTGAGAGTCTCCACAAGATAAGAACAGGCCAGCCATGCCTGTCAACGCCCGGCTGGCCAGATCATTGGGGCCACCCGTGTAGCGTAAATTGCATTTTTTACAGTACAGGGACCTGCCTAACCCAGGATAGCAGCAGGCACGGAGAACAGGGGTGGAGGGTAGGCAGGGGAGGATGGATGAGATCTTGTTCAGATAGAATCCATAGGATTTGGCAAGGAGCCAGATGTAGGAAGCAGACGAAAGATGGCTAAGAGAAAATTGTGTCTATCGAGGGCTATGCTAAACACTCAGCATGCGCTAACTCGTTTGGTCCTTCTAACACTTACTCTGGTAGATACAAACCCAGTCACTTCTCCAGAGTTACATCTCTGGCAGGAGATCCCAAGTCTCTCTAGGGCCCTTTGTCACATTGTGTTCCACATGGATGTACTCTCCCTATCTCTAAGCCAGTCCACTCTCCCTGATGCCCAGTCAATAAATATTGAATGCGTTGATGCTGATATCATTGCTGTCTGCTTCTGACTCACAGAAGCAAAGGGAAAGTACCGCAGCGCTGGAAACAGATCCTCCCTAATCACTGAGTCAATATGGACAGTGTTTGGGGAAAATATAGCATAAAACTCCACCATTATATTCCTAACCAATTAAAAAGTCTATAATGGCAGTTGGTATCGTAATGAAGGTTTTCATTTTATTTAGTTATACTGTAATAAAACAAAACAAAACAAATGCTGCCTGAATTATCCTCCATGTGTCAATTGGAAAGGCATCTTTTCAGATTCCAGTCATTTGATAGCACCATTATAACTCAGGGGGATTGGTCCTTGGGTTGGGCCCAGGATTCGCCAGGATGATGGAATTGGCTTCCATTGCTCTGGCTCTAGGCCCATAAGGCTCTCACTCTGTTCAGCTCTCGAAGTTCGACTCTGCTTTGATTTAACTGCTTTGTCTTTTCTTGCTCGTGATTTAACTTCTGCTCTGTTTCTCACACTGAAAAAGAGAGCATGGGAAAGTTTGGAACCAATCCTCCCTTCCAATTCAGGCATTTTAAAAAGATAGTGTTCCCCATCACCACCACCGGGGTGTGTGTGTGTGTGTGTGTGTGTGTGTGTGTGTGTGTACTTACCAGACAAATACTGACCTCCAGTGTCTTTCTCTATTGCTCTCTGACCTTTACTTTCTGAGAGTGGACCTCCTACTGACCCTGGAGCTTGTCTTTGTGCAGACTGGCTGGTCTGTGAACACCCCCCCCAAACCCCCCACCAAGATCCTCCTGTCTTCATTGCTCAGCTCTGGGATTACAGGCACACAGCACTACAGGCAGCTTTTCCTGTGGGCTCTGAATTCACACTCAGGTTGGGATGCTTGCAAAGCAAAACTTTACCCGTTAAGCTACCTCCTGGGCCCAGTGTTACTTTCTTAAGTTCAGTGCATGCCTGGGATTTCAGCAAGAAAAAAGAGAGAAAGAGAGAAAAAGAGAAAGGGAGAAAGAGAGAGAGTACGGAAGGAAGGAAGGAAGGAAGGAAGGAAGGAAGGAAGGAAGGAAGGAAGGAAGGAAGGAAGGAAGGAAGGAAGGCAGGCAGACAGGGGTGTTGGATCATGGCCATTCTGCCCTGCACAAAATAAGAAACTAATCTCCCCCAAATCCAAAGTGGTAGCATTTGAGTTAATGAGCCTTTATGGCTTGTAGGCAACCGATGCCATTGCCCTAACCATTGGAAGAGTCTCTGCAGCTATGGTCAGCTGCTCTCTTATATTAGGAACACGACAATATGCAGGATCAGCTGAAAGAAATTACATGTGTGAGCACTTGCATGTGTTCAATCACATGTGCATATAGCCAAGAGCTTATTTTTTGTACGTGTGTGCACTGTTGTATATGTGCAGGTGTGTATCTATATGCTTTTGAGATTGTGTGTGCATGTATGTATACATTCCTATGTGTATAAACTCTCGCCTGCAATACTCTGGTAGTGAACAGTGCCCCACACTAGTGTGATGAGGAGAGACTTTCTTGCTGAAGAATGGTAGTTTCTGTGATTTTAGATTAGACAGTTTCTTCCTTTTATGTAACATGACTCTAAATCAGGGTTCCTAGGATTTCCCACTTTGAAATGCTTTTAATTAGCAAATCTAAATTTAAACCAATGAATACCATAAGTAAAGGTTGTATTGAATTTTTTTATCCAAACATCTCACTCCCTCTTGAAAATTTAAACTATTTACTCTATTGTTGTTGTTGTTGTTGTTGTTGTTGTTGTTAGTGTGGGTGCTTGTGTTCTTGTGGAGGTTAGAAGACAACTTCTGGGACGAATTTCTCTTCTTCTACCACGCAAGTCCCAGGGATAGAAGCTAGGTCTCAGACTTGGTGGCAAACATCTTTACCCACTGGAACATCTTTCCATCCTTTTACTTTTTTATTCAGAGAGTGATTTTTAGCCGTGGGCAGCTCTAGTTGTTATTGACCTTAGTACAGAAATGAAATTTGGTAAATATATTCTGAGAGTGAGATTTTATGGGAAACTAGTTACTGGCTGCTATTAAAAAACAGTTTTCATGTTTCTCACCTTCTCCTCTCCTCTCCTCTTTTCTTTTTTTTTTTTAAGAAAGATTTTATTTTATTTATATGGGTACACTGTAGCTGTCTTCAGACACACCAGAAGAGGGTATCAGATCCCATTACAGATAGTTGTGAGCCACCATGGGGCTGCTGGGAATTGAACTCAGGATCTCTGGAAGAGCAGTCAGTGCTCTTAACTGCTGAGCTATTTCTCCAGCTATTTCTCCACCCCCCGTTTCTTAAGTTGTAAATATGGTGTTGGTATCAGTCTCCTCTAGAAATGGTGATTTTGGCAATTGAGCTCACATCAGAATCACCCAGGAAAGTTTTTAGATACCACCAACCACCAGAGACTCTAAACAAATTGGTCCGACATGGGGGTGGGTCCATTTGAAGTCATTAAGAGCTTCCTGGGTGATGGTGATAATCCAGGTGATTGAAACTTGCTCTTCTAGATCTTGGACCAGTGGCCTCAAATTCTCAGATCACGTGGAGAGCTTTGAACGCACACTACAGCTAACGACCCACTTAAATACCCAGAGGATTTGGGACCTAAGCCAGCACGGTGGCCATTTGTTAAAAATTCTTTAGGTGACTGCAGCATACAGACAACGTTGGAAATTATTCTATATTTATGAGTCTATGCCTATCTATGCCGTATGGATTCTGCTGAAATTTCAACAAAATTAGATATAGAGGGGCACACTGCGCATAACACCTGGTATTTCCTAAGTCATCCACTTTCAGCACCCCACACAGATTTTTTTTTTTTTTTTTTTTGCTAAAAATGCTTTTGTGTTCTCTTTCCTCCAGCAGCTTCTTCATTCACTTATCCTGGTAACTGGAGACCGAAAGTAAAATATTTCATTCTCTGTCACCTACCATAAAATTCCATCCTTACAGTATTAGAGATGAATTACTGACGCATTAAGGTTCAGAAAGCTACAACACCAGAGGAGGTGAAGTTCCTGACCAGGCATACTTGACTGATAGGTAGAGGTAAGAACGCCATGGCAACCGTTCATCTACAACAATGGACTGAGCACGCTGGTGATTGGCTATCTAAAAGATGCCGCTCCCACCCACTCTTTCTTCCTGTTTGCACTGTCTACTCTGACTCACATTCTCCTAATGGCCCTGTTTCAACTGTTGACAACTCTCTGGGAGATTCCCATTTTCAGAAGGTCTAGAACTCCATTCAAACCCTAGCAACATTGCAGAGCAGCAGCCATGTTTTCTAAGTGACATTCAGCTTCCCCGCAGTGCCTCAGATTGCTTCTCCCCTTCGCCATGGCCAAGGTGTGGCAGCAGCAAGAGAACATGGAATGTGAGGCTGAGCGTGTAGCTCAGTTGGTAGAGTTCTTGCCTAGCATGCATCAAGCCCTGGGTTCAATTCCAGGCACCCTTCTTGTTTGCTTTTTGTTTAAAAAAAACTATTCTGTAGGGACTTGATCAGTTCATCACCCTGTGGGTCATCATTCAGCTCCATTATGTTATTATACTGTGCTGGCCAAACCAAACCAAAGAGAAGCCAGTAGCACAGACATCTGTGGAAACTACATCTGCATCATAAGATAGTTCTTATGAAAATTCAGAGGCCTGGTGAACCAGAATGAATATTTGGGGGGGGGGGGTTGACACCTGCCATGTTCAACATATCCTCTTCAAAGCAAAAAGGGATTTGCTTCTCTGTGCATTTTCTGTTAAGAAAGAAGCACAATGCTTCAACCTATGGCCACATAACCCTCAGGCTACTGGTCATGAGTGCAGCCCAGGCCTGCATAGAGAAGGTGCTGAGTGCGAGCAAAGTTGAAATTCAAGGAGCCCCAGCGAGATGACTCAGCAGATCCTGACACTAACCTTGATGACATGAGTTGAAGCCCAGAGAATCACATGGTTGAAGGAGAGAACCAATTCCCATAACTTGTCTTTTGACTCACACAGACAGACGGACACAAATATGATAAATGTAATTAAAAATTATCTAAAAAGAAATTCAAGCAACTCTCTCCTCTGACCCTCATGATTCAAAAATCCGAAGGTTTTCTCCAACCCTGCTTTTCACTGGCTTTACCTCAAATCTATCACCTAGGGAAGGAAACCATAAACCATGGTAAGACAGCTTTGGATGACAGTCTACAGCTTCTTTAGTTTGGGGGATTATTTTAAAAGATGTCCCCTATGTCCCCTAGAATTCAAGAAAGTAACCAGTGTGTGGTACTGTTTCTCCTGTGACTGTATTTCATAAATAGAAAGACAAGTGTGAAGGAGAGTGGCCTCTCCCCGATTCACCCAGGGAAACATACAGAAAGTTTTGGCTTCCATAATCATCAAATACCCCAGTGCTGTCCTGGTCCATCAGCTTGTTGGGAAGGAATTCATAAAGTCAAAAGAGCTGTGAATTGTTGCCCTGGGGAGGAGCCTCCAGCAAGAGTAGTTCTCAGGGAAATACTTCATCCTGCCAGCCTCACAGCCCCTCAGTGGGACAGCTGTGAGTCACATTCCTGTCCCTTACCTGGCTCCTGGTGAGACATGGCTTTTGTGTAAGGCCAGAAATCTTACCCCATTTTATAGTTTTTAAAGTATTTTCATGTTTTATTCACATAAAATTATGATTTCAAATCTTTGAAGATGTGGAATTTTGTAATGTAGGGTGTTGCAAGCATATAGTAAATTATCAGGTGGTTATTTGGGTATATTGACATCATTTGTTAAGTGACTTTATTGTTTCTTTACTGATCTGACTTGTCACCGTAATGAAAGGTGCATTCTTAGATGGACTCTGACCTACTTCTCTGCTGTCTAATTTTCTGCTAATGTGTCTATTTGTGTGACACTGCTGGCTTCTTTTAATTACTTTACCTTTATAAAAATGTGGAGATATCTAGAAAGACAACATGATCTTCCGGTACTCTAATTTTCCCCCAAAATTCCTGAATGTTCTTTGTTGTTGTTGTTGTTGTTGTTGTTGTTGTTGTTATTGCCTTCCCTTTGTGTTTGTAGGCTCATCTTGCCTGTTCCCCATCCAAATTCCTAAAGCTCTGTGTGTGTGTATGTGTGTGTGTGTGTGTGTGTGTGTGTGTTTGCACACATGCACGTATGTTTGAAAAAGGGGGGGATTAATTTTTTCATTTTTTTTTATTTTGATTTTTATTTGGGCATAACTCAAATATGGTAGGCCAATCTCTTTTGGAAAAGAATTATGAACTGAGTTAAATAGAATAAGAACAAGTTATTTTCTTTTTATATCCCATCCATTCTTCCCAAACCCTCTCAAAAATTTCTATATTTTTATTAAAAAAGTAAATGTGGGCTGGAGATATGGTGACATGGTTTAGTGGTTAAGAGCACTTGTGGGTCTTCCAGAGGATTCAGGCTTAGACCCCATATCTGGAGACTTACAGCTCTCCGTAATTGTATCTCCAGGGTATCTAATACCCTTTTCTGGACTTTTTAGGAATGCAACAGAAACACACACACACACACACACACACACACACACACACACACACACACATTTAAAAAATAAAACAGGGGGCTGGTGAGATGGCTCAGCGGGTAAGAGCACCCGACTGCTCTTCTGAAGGTGATAAGTTCAAATCCCAGCAACCACATGGTGGCTCACAATCCTTAATGAGATCTGGCGCCCTCTTCTGGAGTGCCTGAGGACAGCTACAGTGTACTTACATATAATAAATAAAATAAATCTTTAAAAAAAAAACACAAAACCATTTGGACATGGAAGGGCATTATAATATAGGAACTATTAATTCTGCTAAAATGACCAGCTCATTAGTAATTTTCTGTTATTAGTAATATTCACTACTACTGAATAGGTACAACAGTAATAACTTCTACAGTATTGTGAAGTTCAATGAGGATGAGATAGCCCTTATTGAACTGGCACAGAATCTGTGAGAAGAGGGCATTTACAGCCTCAGATTTTTATTTCTTCAAATATTCATGTTCTTTGTAGCTTTGCAATGATCTCTCATACTCTCTACCTCTGGGTCCATCCAGGGAACTTACTTTGAGACAGAGGATTGCAAGGCAACTAACATTGTCCTGCCTTCTGCCTTCTGCACACCATGAAAATGTGCCCACGATAGCAAGCTGGAAGATGAAAATGTAGATCCCAGTTAACTGTGAACACCCCAGCAGACAGCTGACAGACAGTGAACCTCCAGAATGAAGGGTGGGCCAGGCATGAAGGAGCCCATATGAATCCATCCAAATCACTAACCTTCAGACCACTGCACTGAACGTCAATGTTTTACTTAGGTGACTGAGTTATGGGGGAGTGTGCTCCAGTTATGGGGGAGTGGCATTATCATGTCAGTACCTTATACAGCACTTGGCACAGAGGAGACATTTGGAAATTGTTTACTGCGGGCATTTGATGATCTAAATTGGTTTTTATTTAAATAAGAGACAGTTGCCCATCTATCAATTCTTCCCTTCCTTTGAGTTTTTACTTGGAGGTGTCTAATGGTATTGGTAGGTATTAAATGAATGTGTGTATTTTTCAATTTGCTGCATTTCAAATGGCAAGTGAAACATACTGTTTCTAGTCTCCTTAATAGAAAAGAGTATCAGCCACACTTAGTCTCCTTTTAGCATTTTACTTGGGTCTCAGAGGAGATGTAAAAGAAATAGAAGACAGAGTTCTCTCTCTCATACACATACCTAAGTGGTAAGAATTCGCTTCGAGGACCTGTAGCAGATAGGTAAGAGGCAACTGGGGGATTCAGAGAGTGGGAGTCACATGGCTTTTGGCCTGTGATGTTTGAATATGGTATTAAGAGTTTCATATGGGATAAATGTGATTACAGACAAAATGCCCAGTTGATGTGTTTCTCTCCTTAGCTTGTGGTTAGGTCATGAAAGGGCAGTGTGACCCATAGTGACTTGCGTCTTGATGCTTCACTTCCTAGTGTGGCAAATAGTTTCCTGGTCATTTGGGAGGCAGCAGAAGTGTTATAGAAAGTATTTATGATGTTGTACCCTGGAAGGTTGGGATAGCTGGAAACAACACAGTCACGCTGAGCTTAATTCAGTAGTTGGGGACTCTCTGGAAGGCTCTCTTTTAAATTTTCTACTAAAATCAAAGAAAAGGCCATACTGTTGGGTTGTACCCAGCAGTAGACTCAGAATATGAGATTTCCATTGGATTGAGGCTGAGCGGAGCTCAGTCCTAGTTTGTCGTTTCTGTTTTGCTTTGTTAGTCAATGGAGCTGTTAGCTTAAGTTCTGGGGTGGTTTTCTAGTCTACAGAATGGAATGGATTGCAGTTCCTGGTGGAAATATTCTCAGTGCCATTCTGTCAGCTGTTATTTCTCAAAAGAATATGTTTGTTTATAAAGCAAAACCAACATTGAGATCTGGTAGTCAATGAGTTAGATAGGAGGTAACCAAGGAAAACTATGCTCACATTTTTGGCACCTTTGTCTCCCAATCACACAGGGAATTTAGACATGAAGGAGCCAAAGAAACCACCACTATATCTTGGTAGCCGTGTGTCCCAATGGTCTGAATGTCCATTAGTGACAGAAGCTGGGGTAGGTTTGTCACACTCTATCAGAAACCCAAATACCAGCACACCTTTCCAACATCCAAATGTATGCACCAACAGAAGGGCTGCAGGTGCAACCAACTGTGTCTTTATTACGTTGTAATTTGTGTGGGCCTGGGAAATAACGTAGGTGAAAGGAAACACTTGTCCCCAAGCCTGATGACCTGAGTTCTATCTTTGAGTGCACATGGTGGAAGGAGACAAATCACTCCTATATGTTTTCCTATGACTTCCACACATGGGCTGTGACGCACAAACCCCCACACATAGATTTACACACACACACACACACACACACACACACACACTCATATATACATATAACTTTTAAAAATATAATAAAAATATCATTTGTTTTATGGTTTTGAGTCCCACCCTTTGTGAACTTTTCAAGAAGATCATGAGAAGATCCAATTCATAGTGACTTCCTAAGGAGAACAAAAGTCACCTTATCCCCATGAATGACAACTACCTTATAAATATTCATAAAAATGTAAAACAAAGGAGAACCCAATAAGCTACTACTTGTCCAGGGGTCAGTTGCCTGCTCCTTCCTTCCCCCTTCTCTCTTTCTTTCTCCCATCTTTCCTTCCTCCATCTCTCTACCCATCCTTAAAACCCAACACTATCCTTTGCTTTCCCAAATAAACTTCTGCTTAAACTCTGTTTCACTCAGTTAAATTCTTCCCTTCAAGGAGACACGAACTGCACAGAAACCATCACCCTCTAACAAACCCATTGTAAAGAGTGTCACCTGGCTCAGCAGCCATTAAAGATGTGATGATCAAGGATTCCCTTTTCTCCAGCAGTTCAACTTCTCTCTGGCTTTCTGACATGTACACTCAGTTCCTCTCACTCATCTCCATGGTGGCTTATGCAATACAACTTTATGCCTTGGAGAAAATAAAAATCTGTGCTTCAGGTTAACGAAGGAAGTGAACAGGTGTCTTCAGCGTCTAGCTAGAGTTAACAGAAAAGTCTTTACTCTCTAACCAAGGCCTAGATCTTATAGATTCAAGCATTACTGGTCTGTCAAGAACCTTCAAATAAAGTTGACTCGATGTGTTTAGCTGACACTTATTCCAGAAATCAACCACTGGTTGGCTAAATAGTCAAAGCATAGACACAGAGTTAGTGTGACTGAGAAGCAGAGAGTGTGGGTTGGGTGTCTGGGGGTTTTGAACACAAGTCCTTGCATCTTCAGGAAGAAGAATTAGAAAACCACTAATCTTGCCAATTTCCACTTTCTAGATGTGAACAGAAAGAAGTAAAACTTTGGTCTGCAGACAGACATTAAGAATATACACAGTTGGAATTAGAATTTTCATTTCCCCCTTTTTTTAAACCTTTGATATTACAATTCCAACAGTTTCCTCTTCCATTTCCTCCTTTCAAATGCTCTCATATACCCCCAACATTTAAGATGGTGTTCCACCTGGACTTTTAAGTAATCAGTGGAAAGTTCGATAGAGTAAATGTCCACTATGAACAGAGGCATTTGAATAGATAAGTACTTCCAGAAAACAATGACATCATAATGGAATGTGGCTATTTGGCAAATAGTTTAATAAAAAATAATTTCAACCATTTTTTGTCTTTTTTGGTATGACAGTCTTACTTGTCAACTTGACACAATGTAGACTCTCACTTGGGAAGAAAGGAATGATTTCTCAATGAAGGATTACAAAGATCAGGTTATCCTGAGATTGTGTCTATTGGGGTCATCTTGATTACATCAGTTGAAGTGGGAAGATCTGCCCACTGTGAGTGGCATCATCCCCTAGGCAGAGGATCCTGAACTATAGGGGAGTGGAGAAAGAGAGCTGAACACTAGCTAGCATGTATATGCTAATTTATTGTTCTTGGCTCTTGACTGTGGATGTGATGTAACTAGTTACTTCAAGTACCTGGTGCCTAGATTTCCACATAAAGAGTGTCTGTAACCTGGAGTTACCAGCTAAATGTTTTCATCAATATATTTTGTCACAGTAACAGGAAATGAAATTGAGAAACTTAGTATGTTAATAACAAGAATGAGTCTTTAAAATATAACTTAGAAATTAATAAAAATTAAAAATGGAAATACCTCCCAACTTCAACCCCAAACTACTTACTTTGAATATCAATTTATTTTCACTCAATGACTATATCCACATATGTATTTATGGCATTTCCTATTATTTTAAAATGTAAATAGTAAACCATCCATTTCATCTAGATTTTCCAGTTTTGTTGCATATAGGCTTTTGTAGTAGGATCTGATAATTTTTTGTTTTTCCTCAGTTTCTGTTATGTTGTTATGTTTCCATTTCCGATTTTGTTAATTTAGATACTATCTCTATCCCCTTTAGTTAGTTTGGCTAGGGGATTATCTATTTTGTTGATTTTCTCAAAGAGCCAGCTTTTGGTTTTGTGAATTAATGGGGAGGCTCCAGGGCCTGACACTATTACTGATACTATGGGGTGATTTCAGACAGGAGCCTAGCATGGCTGTCCTCTGAGAGCCCCAACTAGAAGCTGAGACAGATGCAGATATTTACACCCAACCATTGGACTGAAGTCAGAAACCCCTATGGTTGAATTAGGAAAAGGCTGGACGAAGCTGAGGAGGAGGAGGGAGACCCATAGGAAGACCAGCAGTCTCAACTACCCCGGACCCCTGAGATCCAACCAGGCATCATCTTGGTGCAGGTTGTGGTGGGGATGTCTCGGGCAGGGGAGGTTGGGAGAGACAGGATGAGGAACTGTGGGAGGGCAGACTGGGAAGGGGGCAAAGACTGGACTGTAAAAGAATAAAAGCAACAAAAATGTAAATAGTGTCTTATTGATCATGTGCTAGAGCTTTAAAGATAAGGAAGAGGCCAGCTTTCCATGTAAATACTCATGTTCATTTTTCAGGTATTGTATGTCTGCAATGTGGATGTTCCCCATCACATTGGGGAATCATGCAATGGCTCCCCAAATTTCTTTGTTACAGCACCGCCTTCAAGATTTTTGAATATACATTTGTCCAAACTGTTCAAGTATTTATGCTTTCTAGATCATTGGGAAATTTACTGAGCCACAAGAAATTTATATAATACAGTTGTATATTATATAATTTATATGATGACATATTTATATATAATTATATTTTTATAGAAATACATAATTTTACATATTTCTGATAAATGTTGAGTTGTTCTACAGAACCAGGCCAGTTAAGGCTTCTGTTCTACCTTGGCCGAGCTCTTTGTCAAGATTAACACCAAATACTAATCTCCTCCAGACAGCTCACACATCCTAGATTCCGTGACTCAGTCTCCTCCAGATAGCTCACACATCCTAGATTTCGTGACTCAGTCTCCTCCAGACAGCTCACACATCCTAGATTTCGTGACTCAGTCTTCTCCAGACAGCTCACACATCCTAGATTCCGTGACTCAGTCTCCTCCAGACAGCTCACACATCCTAGATTCCGTGACTCAATCTCCTCCAGACAGCTCACACATCCTAGATTCCGTGACTCAATCTCCTCCAGACAGCTCACACATCCTAGATTTCGTGACTCAGTCTTCTCCAGACAGCTCACACATCCTAGATTTCGTGACTCAGTCTTCTCCTGCACTTTTTATTCTTTTTATGGATATAGTTCTCATGAGTGGCTCAACTTCCTAGAATAAAGAGTTTGGAGTGTTTGCTTTTGCTCATGAGCTCAGAGGTTTCAGTGCCTGACTACTACCTTGATCCGTTGCTATGGTGACAGGAGGGCACCTCTGTTTACTTCCTTGTGGCCAAGAAGCAGAGAGTGGGACAAGTAAGGGTCAGTGTGATGGTTTGTTTATGATCAGCCTAGGGAGTGGCACTATTAGAAGGTGTGGCTCTGTTGGAATTGGTGTGGCCTTGTTGAAGTAGAGGTAGGTGTGTCACTGTGGGCGTGGGCTTTAAGACCCTCATCTTCAGATGAAGATGTGGAACTCTCAGATCCTCCTGTACCATGCCTGTCTGGATGCTGCCATGCTCCCACCTTGATGATAATGGACCGAACCTCAAGACCTGTAAGCCAGTCCCAATTAAATGTTGTCTTTATAAGAGTTGCCTTGGTCATGATGTCTGTTTACAGCAGCAAAACCCTAACTAGGACAGTCTGGAACAAGACAACCTTCATACAACTGCCATCCCCACACTCTATCCGGGTCACTACCAGTGATCCTCTTCACCCAGCAAGGCCCACCTCCTACTGACTTCTACCTCCCAACTATTACATCATTAATCTACCTAAGGGTTAATCTATTGGTTATGTTAGAGCCTTCATGACCAATTGTTCTCAGTGACTAGCTCCACTAGCTGAGGACCAGGCCTTTAACATATGGGCCTTTGAGGGGAAAACTTTATATCCAAACTATAACACTTTATTCTATTCTCACATAGGATACTGAACTGTATGTGGTATTTTTGTTATTCTGTCTTTTTTTCTTTTTTTCCAGAACTGAGGACCGAACCCAGGGCCTGCACTTGCTTGGCAAGCACTCTACCACTGAGATACATCCCCAACCCCTGTATATGGTATTTCTAAAGCCAACTAATATACAGCAAAACTCACTTAAGATAGTCAAAACAATGTAAAATATAAGATTACAATTTAGAACATCTGATATAACCATTTCGTTTCCTGACCCCACTGGGAGCATCTGAGTTCGGTAACTAGTCTTGTGTTGAGCACCGTCTTGGAATGCTCTCCTAAGGGCGTGGCACTTTGTTGTTCTCTTGAACACTCAGCAGCTGTACTTGCCTGCAGGAGACATGCACAAGGGCCAATTAACATTCCATCATGAAAGTGGGGAGGTACTCAGGAACCCCACCCCACCCTGAGGATATATGAGCCTCTAACACTTGTTGGGCAAAAGGGAAACACCTTCTTTACTGTTGTAGCTAGTTGTGAGTTGCCCACGGCTGTGTGAACAAGCCCTTCTTGTGTTCCTGAATAACTCTAATCAAACTCACAGCTTCACCAAGCTAGACTTAAGAGGAACCGGTTCTTTGGTCTGTCATGTACATCAGGTGGTTTTCTTTGTGCTCTGTAAGTTTTAGGAGCTGTGGAGGCCTGATGCTAGCATTGCATAACATATCTTTAATTATGTGTGTTGCAATTGTTTTTTTGTTTTGTTTTTGACATCTGTTTTTACCATGTCATTTTGTTGATGGCGATCTTTTACCATACGCAGCTTTTAAACTACTGAAGTCAAACATACCGTTCTTCACTCTCCAGGGAAGCCCACATTTCTGATAATCTTTCAATATCAATCTGTAATTTCTCGGTCAGAGCTGGGCTAACTGTTGCGGCAGCCAGCCAGCCGTGGATTTTTCATTGAAAATGAATCATCCTAAATTTAAAATGCAAATGTACACGAGCGGCTGCTGTTTTTGACTAACAACATCAATCTTTATAGAGGAAAATAGAATTCCTCACTGAGCTACACACAGAGTGAAGAAAACTCCAGAAGGCCCAGATAGATGGTGGCCATTTCAAATTAGAAACCATGGTATGATTGAAAGCCCTGTGTTACAAGGCTCACGCAGAAACGGTTTTACAGATAGATAGCAGCTTCTTACCCATGTGTCCATGTCCCTCAGATGTTTTGTCTTTTCCAGCAGTGCTTCAGAGTCTTGTTCATATGGGTTATGCTGACCAGTGATTGTTAAATTTGTGTTAATGTGGTCGTCAACCTCCACTACCAACTTGTCCGGAATTAGAATCACTTAGCAGATAGAGGCATAGCTCTGGGCTTTTCTGAAGGCATTTTCAGACACGATGAACTGAGTGGGAGGATCTACCCTGACTACAGCTGGAGACTGACACAAAGGGAAGAGAAGGAGAGAGCCAAGGTGAGCGGCAAGATTACCCTCTGTTTGCTTTCTGGCCCACCACAATCTAAACTTAACTGCTCTGCCTTGCCGGCATTCCTTACACGATGGAGAATCCGATGACACTGTGAGCCCAAACCTTCACTTCCTAAGTTCTCTCTGTCATGCATTTTGCCGCAGCAACAGAACCGCAACTAATACAACCAGCAATGAGTTGCTTTAGATGAGACCTGCTCCTTTGAGGACACAGATGTTGAGAAAGGTCAGTAACTTCAATGCTGGAGAAAAATCAAGGTCTTCGTGGGAACTGATGGGAAGCCCGGAAAGGCTATGGCCACTCACAGGGTGAGCACACAGGGTGCAGGAAAAGGTGAGGTGTGCCTGGTAAAAGAAGATAGGGTGAATCAGGGGAAGGATAAACATGGAACAATTACAAGATTAAAATATGTGTGTGTGTGTGTGTGTGTGTGTGTGTGTGTGTGTGTATCTGTTGCACTGTTAGCCAGTTAAAATTTTTGTCTGTCCATGTACATCAGGTGGCTACTAATCTCTCTCTGACACTGTGAAGGTTCATCTCTCATCCATCTTTGCATCCCTAGAGGCTCGAGCATAAGCAGCATTCTGAGACCACTTGTGTGCTTTTGAGAAGACTGGGATTGTATTCACCTTGCAGCGTCGTGCGCCAAAATAAAGATACTCAAGGAGGCATCAAACATTAATGATACATTTCAAGAATGCGCTTTAGTATGCTTTGGTAATACACAGTTGTTTGGCTTTAAAAAAAAAAAAAAGGAATCAGAAGGAAAATTCCTTGTTTGTACCTGGAATCCCTTTGCTCTTCTTAAAGGCGGACTTAGAAGTCTGAGAAACTAGCAAGGGATAATGATGAGGGCAGGTATCAGCGGGGGATCCCTCTCTCATCTCCTTGCCTCCATACAGATGGTAATGAGGACTCCATCAGGACTAAGAATACTCTTTTTTTTTTTTTTTTTTTTTTTGGTTGGTTTTTCGAGACAGGGTTTCTCTGTAGCCTTGGCTGTCCTGGAACTCACTCTGTAGACCAGGCAAGAATACTCTTTAAAACCAGGGAATGGCAAATAGGCTATGAGGGGAGCAGCAATCACTACCATGTATTCTAGAAGAGTGAAAAAGCAATGAACACGCACACACACATATACACATACACATACACATACACATACATATACATATACACAAGCCTTTGAGGATCTTCATGATTGTTGGCAATAGTTTAACACCAAATACCTCCAGTTTCCCTGTTTGCAAGAATACTTTCCATAGCATGGCTGGGTAGGTGCAGGGGTGCGACTTGAGCTGCATCTTACCTTGGTACAAGATCTCTATGGCATTGTTCCTTGTTTTCTTTGAAACTCAAAGCTGTCTAGGATTTGGGCTTGCATCTGTGTTCCCTGTTTCTGAATTTCTGAGAGGAGTTGAGTTTGTTCTAGGATGCTTTAGAGCCTAAAATATCTTCACTATCGAGAAATATCCTCTCCCCGGCAGTGCCCCCAGGAAGGAAGCGTTCTTAAGATACCCTGACTTGTAAAAATAACACTTTATTCATGGGAAGAAGTTGTCAGTGGCCCATGCCTGTCTGGCCTAGAGGCCTCACTGCCTTCTGCATCCGGAAGCCCTGGATACAGACCATCTCTAGTTGTGGTGTGTGGCTTGCCTGAGGATGGAACTGCTGTGGCATAATGGAGTCCTAGCCGGAGACAGCTAAGTTTCTGCTATGTGTTCCCCGCTATATGTTCCCCCATGTGTTCCCCGATACGTGTTCCCCACTGTGTCTCCTACCATGTGTTCATTCTGTTTTGTTGTGGCGGTTTAACTGACCCGGGGAAGACAGATGAGAACAACACCCACTGCCTAAACCACAAAAGCTTTTATATAATGGCATGGTCAGTGTGCGCAACTTCCAGGAAAATTCAGATGGTTAAACAACTTAAATCGAAGAGAAATGTCTCAGTTTCTCACAGGACAGGAATAAACTTCAGATTTTTTTTTAAATCATAAGTTATTCTATTACATCGAAATAATATTGACCTTGTGAATTTCTTATTTATATCTTCTCTTGGTACTTCTTGTGAACATTGTCATTTTTATTACTACGGAAGGGCTCACATTTTAAGTTTCTTAACCTAGAACACAATACGGAAAGCTTCCCGTGCATTCTATATTGATGACATTTCTGTGTCCTCCCTTTCCAGCCTGTGAACCAATTTCTGGGTAAGTCATGTGGAATAAAGGCTAGGTTTGCCTTTGACCTAGCCCATTTGTGCTCCCGGTGTGATTGACAGGTTTGTTGCCAAGTAGCTCCAGCCCCTCACAGACGTGTCAAGAGAGATGGCTGTGATCACCTAATTAGAGAGAGGCCAAGGGTAGACACCAAGGCTGGCTATCCCAAATGTCTGTGATCAGCTATTACTAGGAACTTCGGGCTTTCCCTGTGATGAAAATGTCAGCCTCAGGAAGAACTGTCTGCCACAGACCCTGGAAAGAGAGGACAGAGGTTTGGAAAAAGATTTAAAGAAGAAAAAAAAAATCTAAAACAAGCTAGATAATGGCGTCTGGACACTTTTAGTACGGAGCTTGCAAAGAGCTGTGAGTGTTCATAATATTTGATGTCCTGCATCTTTCAGGCGTACTTCTTTACTCCCAGGGGCCACGCCCCTTGTACAGTTCCTTCCCTGCCCCCACCATGCTCGTCCCTACACCTGCCATTAAAAGCCCACACGTCTTAGTGGTATCAACAGGACCCAGAATCTAAAGTACGACAATCTTGTTTTCCCATTGCTGGCATCGTTACCCTTCATCACTGTCAAATTTCTTCTTTTTCCAAATGTGTGTATGGAGAGAAAAAAAAAAGGCACGTGTGCCATTTAGTGCATACAGAGAGGTCCAAGCTTAACACAGTCTTTCTCCATTGCTCTTTACTGGATTCATTAGGGCAGACGCTCTTAATTGAACCCAGAGCTTGCCGATTTGGCTAGTCTGGCTAGCCTATCTTTGTCTTTCCAACCCGTGTTGAAATTACAGGCAGGCTACCATGCCCACATGGTGTTGATGTGATCTCTGAAGTCTCATCATCAAAATTCTTACAAAGCAAGCTCTTTATCCACTGAGCCATGTCCCCAATACCCCCTTTTCCTTACTATCTAAGCTACTCTGTCCCATTAGCACACATGTTAACTTTTTACTGGGTGGAAGGAAGTAATATCAGCATACTCAATATAGGTACCAACAATAGAACAGAATTCCACCAAGGCTAGGGTCCTAGTTTGCTTTCTGTTGTGATAAACGCCAAAAGCAACATGGGTGGGGGCAGGGGTACTCGGTTTCATCAGATATCATGCAACCCATCAACAAGGGAGGCCAGGGCAGGAACCCAAGCAGGAACCTAGAGGCAGGAACTGAAAAGCAAGGGCCATGGAGGAAGATTGCTTTCCGGCTTACCTTCATGGCTTGCTTGGTTTATTTTACTCCACACTCTGAGACTACCTGGCCAGGATGACACTGATCACACTGGGTTGGGCTGGCCCACATCAATTATTAGTCAAGATAATGCTTCCACAGCCTTACCTAAGGGCCACTGGCAGTGTCTTTTTCCCAGGTGATTCCAGCTTGTTTGTCAAATTGACAGAAAGTTAAGCAGTACATCCAACTGGTGAGCCAATTAGTTCATGGAGTCGTTTACAGAGTATGGGTGGGAGGGTATTTATAGGAACACAGAAAATTTACAGAGAGTTACGCTTTTGAAAATAAAAGTTTCTTCCACCTTAGAGACTGTTAACTATTTATGTGTCCTTGGAGAATGTCCCAATGATGAGCATCAATGGACCCAATCTTCTGGTATAAACACAGCAGCTGAGTGTTCGGAGAGAGCAAAAGCCCACTCATTCCTGGATCATCACGGTGCCCCCACGGTCCCTGGGATGGCAACCATTGGCCTAAGCCGTAGCATTTCTTCCAAACCACTCGGAGGAGAGCGCTCTGGACCCGTCACTCCTGGGGAGTCAAGCCTCTGAGAAGCAGGGCTTCCTGTCAAATGATCTGACGGGAAGAGTTTGTCTCTTTGGAGTTCAGAGAGAAGAGTTATCCAAGCAGAGAAAGACTTAAGTTCTTCATTCAATTCAGTTTGAATCGTAATACCATGTATTTTTAAAAGCAGAGGCCATCATTGGCAGGGTTCAGTTTACTGTGTGAGGATCTCACTATAGTCAAATCCACAGGAAAACAGACAAGGACACATCTCCTGGTCACTCTGTTTCATTTTTCATACCATTTGCCCACTCGGCAACAGGAGACTGAAGAAAAGCAAGCTGTACGAACAATCTTTTTTTTTTCCTTCTTGGCAATGCTGGTCTTATTTTCGGCAGCTTCTGGTGATGCTTCTAGAAGAACAACTCGTCCAGTGTACCGAGCTTTCTAGTACAAAGCCAAACAATCCGTTTCCATCTTCCAAGTTCACTCTCGAGATGAGTGATACAAAGGTCACCTCCAGCTGAGCAAAGACACGGTGTCAAAGTCCTGTTGTCCTTTATCCAGCCCTTTCCTGATGCCAGCCGTCAGCTAAGGATGCCACGGTGTCTTCTACCAACTGAATCCCACCGAGAAGGGATGTGGGACATAGCCCAGCGAACAAAGTGTTTGTCACGCGTGCATCAGGGCCAGAGTCCGATCACTACAGAAGATGTGGTGTATACAACAGTAATCCTAGCACTGTAGTGAAAGAGACATAGATGTGTATGTGAGACTCTCTAGCCAGCTGGACTAGACTGATTCACAAGCCCTGGGGCTATTGAGACACCATATCTCAAAAAAAAAAAAAAAAAAAAAAAGAGTTCTATAGAGCCTGAAGGATGACAAATGAGGTTAACCTGTGACAGACACCACACCCCCACACACACATACCTGGGCACATGTACAGACATGTACAACCCTCCCCCCAGTCATGTGCCCGCGCGTGCGCACACACACACACACACACACACACCCAGTAATGTACATTCAACAGCTTTTGAGTGGTAGATATATGGATTCCAGTGGGATCAGAATGAAATAGTCCCTTTTACCCAGCAGAACTCTGTATCTCAGGACCGACTTCTAGACCCAGCAAATATAGGTGCATATTCAGAGAACATTGCAAGGGCTTCCTATCACCCAGATAATCAATTCCTTCAGAATCCAGCCCTTGACTCCACTCCTGTGCATGTTTCTGGTCCCGTCCTGTTTTGTTGTTGTTGTTGTTGTTGTTTTTTTAAAGGAAGCCTTCTACGATTCCTATAACCCAAAGCAACTCCCATAGTACCTGGCTCTGCTCCTTTGTAACATGTTGATGTAATTTTTTTCCGTGTTGACAGGAACCCCTGTCTTTACCCAACATCTCTCTCTCTCTCTACCACACTGTACCCTTAACCTAGCAAACCACAGTAACAAGAAATAGGTGTGGAAGGTGTGGATAGATGCCTGAGAAACACCCTTGCTGTCTCTCCTCGCCCACTCTGTAATGGCATCCCTGAGCACTCTGCAGACGGCGTGGGCCAGATTTAGGGGAACAATATCCAACTAGCACTATCTAAATTCACATCCAGTATTTACTCTTGGATAGGTAATGGATAGGAGGAATGGTGAAGTGGGAGTTCACTGGTGAAATTAGTGGTGCCTGGAATAAATAGACCCTCTTCTCTCCCATGAACACTGAGCTGCGGTTAGCATGGGCAACACAGACAGGGCCCCGCCGCTTCTCATCTGAAATTCAGGAGCAAGAGAACATTAGGCAACGTTTCAGTTCATCATTATTTTTGCTATAGCAACAGCCCAGAAATCTTAAGGGAAAAACATTTCAAATAAAATAACATGAAAAGGCACCATGTATGTGTAGGTTTTTTTTTTAAAGAAATGACAAAAAATTAATAAGGATGAAAAATGGCCCACTACACTAAGTCCTTGGAGATTAGCCCTTATCATTCATTATTACTGCTGTGGTGTTCACACACATACTTTTTAGACCTGACTGAAATATTTAACCAGAGTCCTTCACACTCCCTCCCCCCTTATATTCTGCCAAAAAAAAAAAAATGCTCATGTCAACTGAAAACTGGATTAAAACAAAGCATCCAACAATGAATTGTGTGTGTCCTGAAAACTGTGGTCATTTGTCATTTATAAAATCAACACAAAATCAATACAAAAAAATTCAAGATTTTTAAAGTGCCCAAATTAGGTCATTCCATCTATGCAGAAGAAGTAGATTTTGATGTGGAAAAAGAAAAAAGAGATGGGTTTTTATTTATAGGAAAAATACTAAGCTTTCTAAGAAAACAGACCAATGGGAGGTGTACAAGGTGATTTATATGGGCTTTTATTATGACACACACATTTTTAGATGTAATAATCGCCTATACTACCTCTTCCCAAACATAAATAATATTAGTCCATAAACTTAATGAACACTAAATAAAATCTGTTCATACACTCAACTGCTAAAAATGGGAATTTATCTTTAAAATGTTCCTGCAAAGTGACTTGGATATTTTTGCGTTGTTTGGTTTCATGAGCTAATAGTCTTAAGGGACATCTGGTTGAAATTAGACTACTCAACCCGTCTATCCAATGCATCATCCATACAGGATGTTGGGAACTTCATTCAAAGCCTCTTGGCCTTTGCAAAATCGAGTCCTGTGACGGCCTCTACACTCGCCTTTAGCGGGCGGTACAAACATCCCACCCAGTAGCACAGAAGCAGTAAGAACTAAGGGGGATCTGGGGAAGAGAAAACGCATGAACAGGTCACACGTGAGGTCAGCATGGCCAGAGAGAAACCATGAACAGAAAGAACACTGCAGAACGATACATGGAGAATAACAAGCTTCTCGGGGGCAGGGGGAGACCCTGAAGAACGTTCTGGAAAGACTATATGATCAACGAATTCCTCGAAAACTCCAAATCAGATCAGGGCTTAATACTTTGTGATTGTGTTACAGACGTAAAGCAAACACTGCCTGGGACCAAACTGTCTACCAGATTGAGTGTCTGTGGCCTGCCAAGGCTGGTTGACTAAAAGATCGTGGACAAAGTCTTCAAATACTTTTGGAGTGTCTCTACGTAGCCCACGGTGGCCTTGGATTCCCCACCCTCTTGCTTCAGTCCATCCAGAGCTGGAGTTAGTGGCATGCACCACCGTTCTCAGCTTCGTGAAGAAAGATTCTTGAGAAAAAGGCTTGAACACACTCACTGGCTTCCCTCATCATTTCCCACTGCGTGCGTGTGCGTGTGCGTGTGCGTGTGTGTGTGTGCGCGCGCGTGCGCGCGCATGTGTGAACCAGAATCCTCAAAGAGAGGCACGTGCACACAGTTCTCTTGATAGTCAACTCCCCCGCAGCAAAGACATCCACACCCCTAACTTTCAAGGCAACTGCTTCCTTCCTTTCCCTTTTACCTGTGCCGCTTAAGATGGCAATTCTTAGCCGGGTGTGGTGGCGCATGCCTTTAATCCCAGCACTCGGGAGGCAGAGGCGGGCAGATTTCTGAGTTTGAGGCCAGCCTGGTCTACAAAGTGAGTTCCAGGACAGCCAGGGCTACACAGAGAAACCCTGTCTTGAAAACCAAAACCAAAAACCAAAAACAAACAAACAAAAAAACAAAACATGGCAATCCTTTACATTTTACCTTGCTTTTTAAACTTTATTATCGATGGAGTCATAAGCCAAACATGAATTTGTGTCTGGACTCTTTCACTCAGTATTCTGTGTCTCAATTTATTATATGCTGAATGTGAGCTCCTGGTCAACCATACATTTCTAATATTTCTATCATGGCATAGGTTTTTTTTTCTTCTATTCTTTTATTAGGGATCTTTGGAAAACACATTTTGATTTAGTGTATTGTTATTACCATGTGTATGTGTTTGCATGTGCACAGGTCAGGGTGAATGTATTCCACAGCAAACATGTAGAAGTCAGAGGACAGGTTTCATGAGTTGGTTCTTGTTTGGTCTGAGGGACAAGAGAATGAGGTGCATATTTTACATGTTAAAACAGACCAGGCCTCCAGGTTCTCCCAGCATCCCTCAGTCCCTACCTGGCATACCCTGCCCCCAACCTGAACTTCCCAGCCTAGGGCCTGAGCTCTCCTTCACCCAGAGATCTTCCCTAAACAATCCAGACATTTCCCTGGCCTCAGTCCTTGGGGCCAGTGAACTCTCCCAAGAGCCCTGCATTTAATATAATCTCATCTGACTTGAATTGGCTCATTTCACTGTCAAAGAAATAGCCTATCAGTTCTCTCTTTCTACCACAGATTTTGAAGACTGAGCTCAGGTCACAAGGCTTGTTGTGGTCTACATAGTGGGTTCTGGACCACCCAGAGATTCACAGAGAAACCCTATCTCAATCAATCTATCAACCAATCAAGAAGAATTTAAGATTTTGATTTGTTCTTGTGACTGAGTTAAATTGGGGAGAAGAATTAGCTTTATAATAACTGTCTTTCAATCCTTTAACACAATGTCTCTCTACCTACTCTATTCTTTAATGTCTCTCAATAAAATTTATAATATTTTGGGTAGAGGTGATTTGACTGAAGGTCTTCCCTCTCTATAGATGTCCATATGGCACTTTGCCTATGTGACCTGGCTGACTTGAAAAGTAATTACATCATTTTCCTTATATGCGCTTTGTTTTAAAATTATAAATTTCAGCTGAAATGCTATTATAACAATAAAAATAGTTCATGCATGAAGTCAAATTGGCACTTACCAAACAAAATTACACCTTGCAGTTAGCATTCAGTTTCATTGTTTCAAATTTTCAACAGAAATAAAGCTCTAGGTAGTAACATGGGAGGGCGAAATTAAAGTAATTTGAGGGTTTTGTTTTGTTTTCTTTTGTTTTTCTTTCTCTTTGTTTTCTCTCCATGTTCAAATTCTCTTTCTATCCTTGGGACCAAGTTTCACGGAGCCCAGGCTGGTCTTGAACTCCTGACCCTCATACTCCTTACTTCTGCGGTGCTGGAATTATAGGTGAGAGCTCAGATTCTTCATTTCAAACCTGCTTAAATTCATGAGTGAGCAGATCTGGGAGGAGGAGATCAGCTAGCCACCAGAGTGAAATATGTCTGGCCCTATATGTACTGGACAGTTAGTTGTCCTGTTTTTATGGAGGTGAAGATACTGTATGGATGTCAGGATTCCTCACATAGACCTTGCCGTTCGCCCCCTTCCCCTCAGTGGTGGCCTTTGTTGAAGGTGAGTTCCTGTTTACACTAGCCTGCTCCTGCTCCTTCAGTTCACCCTCCCTCTTGTTTGCTGTATTTTTGCATTCTGTTGGAGGAACCTGAAAGGCCTGTTGTCTTTATTTTTGCTTTTGTCAACGAGAGGCAAAATCTCGAGCAGCAACAAATTTGGTGAAATCATCTTAATTGGATTTTATTTGCAATTCATGAATTACAGAATCTCCTCTGAAAATGCAAAAGAGACTCCCCTGAGCTCAGCTGAGAAAGTTGGTTTCAACTGCAGGAAAGGGGTTGAAGAAGTGGCTCAGTGGTTAGGAGCACCTGCTTCTCAGAGGACCCAGGCTCAGTCCCCAGCAACCATGTAGCAAGCAGCTCACAACACCTTTGACTCCAGTTCCAGAGAATCTGATGCCCTCTTCTGAACAGGCTTTTGCACGCACACATACACAGGCACACACACAGCACATGCAATAAAGAAATACTTTTAGAAATAAAGGCCAAAGAAAGCAGATTCAGGAAACAAAACTTGGGTCTGCTAGAACTGCTCTCCTTTGGTTTCACTTGCCTTTGAGTAGAAGGGACTTATCATGGTGGTTGAGTTTTTATCTTTCCTGGTTTCCCAAGAGGTCAAATAAACAGCCTGGGGTTGGTTTGGAGATTAGGAGCTTCAATTCAAGTGACTCCACTATGGTCTGATTTCTGTTGGAGGTTGGTTTCAGGATCTCAGATACAGTCACTGGCTGAAAATTTTTACCTAGCAGTTTTTATTACTACCTAAAATGAGTATCAATTGATCCAAGATAATTTATTGAAATGACCAGTCTTTTTCTACTCTTCTGCAGGGTTGGTTTTGTTACAACTCAAGTGGCCATTGATTTACCTGTGAACTCTTCTGGCTCCGCTCTGTCCCGTTGGTTGGTTTCACACTCACTCCCATCGCATCCTTTCTGTTAGCATTCAGCTTTGATAACTGGTAGCTCGTGCCCATCCACTCTAATATATTTTTTTAAAGTTTTCCTTAGCTGCCCATGTCCTTCATTATCTGCTAACAAACTCGAGAGTCAGTATATTTCTTTTCTTCTAAAAAACAAAAGACCTTGGGATTTTGATTGGGATGGACTAGAGATGAATTTGGAAGGAACCGACATCTTACAATGTCAAGCTTTCGGAGTGAGAGCAATCTGGCTGCAGCATCTATCACCCGGTTCCTCGCCAGGGTTGATTAGGCTGGTCAGCTGTCTAGGTGAAATGCATCTCTCCCGAAGGCACGCCCTCAGTTGAAGAGGATGACCTTCTCCAAATAGAGGAGGAGCAACCTTCAGGCAAGGGGTGCACTCCCTTGCTAGAACCTCCAAACAAGCTCTCAAGGGACAAATATCAAGCTTTCTTATGGATCTGTAATTGACAACTTGAAGGTCTAACACCTGACTTCACGTCCTTTGATGGTCTCTGGAGAGAGTGGAAGCTGAGACTCTGTCCATTTCTGTCACATTCCTTCCAGCTCCGAGCATCGACAGTTACTACAACTCTCATGGCAGTACATCTGGGCCTCGAGACTCCCTTATTGATGGCTCGGGATTTCCTCAAGCTCTGAAACAACTCTCAACATTAAGATGGAATAAAAAAATGGAGCAGAGTATTGGGAAGATTGGTTTCTTTCAGAGCCCACCCACACACGTTCCAGACACCTAGGAGTTAGTGGTCAGAGGAGACATGATTTACATGGAAGAAAAATGCCCTGGACCAGCAATAGTGACACTGAGCTTAGAGGGAAAAAAAATCACTGAATTATTCTCAGGAGCTAACTAATCTTTACATCACAGAGGACAGAGCAGAAAACTCTCACATCTCATCTGCTCTAAAAATAGTGAGCGGCCACTTCCCTCCCTTGGTGCCTTCTCTGCTTTCAGCACAGCCAATAGAACAGATAGAACAAGTCAGGGAGGTGGGGGTGAGGAAGGGGAGAAGGGAGGGGGGAAGAGAAGAATGAATGTTTAGCAAAGATCCCTATTTTTAAAAAGAGGGCCCTAAAACTAGACAGACTTCTCCAACAGGGACTCAGACAGCATCATCACAAAATCTGACATCATGGCCACCTCTGTTATAATGTTTAAATGAATCGCTTAGCCATACCTTAGCTCTACCTCCTAATCTCCCAGCAGCCTCAAACTCATAGTTCCATTCTTGAAGGAAAGCAGGCAACAAAGAACCGGAGCTTTAGTTTGAGAGGTTGGAGGTGAGCAATAGAGCGTCCAGTCTACCCTGCCGTGATGGTCCCCAGGTCTCCAAGAAACATCCCCCCACACACACACACCCTATGTTTCTACCAACCTCCTGTCTCCCTTTCAACAGGGTAAAAACAGCATCCTTATTGCACAGTGAATATTTTAAACTATCTCGAAATTGTCCAAAAGGATGGACTTCACTATGATATTTTCATACATGATACCATGTATATACATAAACATACACATTATTACATATACAAGAGAAACTAGAGATATTTTTTTCTCAGAGTTAGGCTTATTTCACATTACATGATGGCCTCTAGCCCAATCCATTTCACAGGTGACATAATTTTGTTCTTGAAAATTCCATTTTGTGTGTGTGTGTGTGTGTGTGTGTGTGTGCACACGCGCGTGCAAGCATACATGACATTTTATTTATTATGATCATTTAAAACATGCAGCTTCTGATTGTTTCTTATGTTAGGAAATTTTTCCATGTTTTCTGAGGTTTTCTTTTCTTTTCTTTTCTTTTCTTTTCTTTTCTTTTCTTTTCTTTCTTTGTCTCACTTTTACTGTTCGAGCAACGTTCATGTTATATAGCCCAGGCTGATCTTGAACACATTAGAAGCAGCCCAGGCTAATTTTGAACTCATAATCCCTTTAGCTCAGCTTTCGAAGTACTGAGATTACAGGGGTGTGCCGCCACACCCAGATAAATGTGCAGTATTCTTTTAAAGACTTGGAGGAATCATCCAAAGTGCTCTCACCAACACTGTGAGATCCAAATACTAGAGGATATAGCACATTGTTAAATAGAATAGTTGGATTTCATGCAATGTGGTAAGTTTGGAAGGGGTGATAATTGGAATGGAAACATTGGTGAAGACAAGAGACATCTATGCTCAGACTAGTGCAATTCAAGTCCACTGGAAAGTGAGGTCCCTGAATGCCTGCTCTCTAACTCACTTTTCCAGGTAGGAAATATATAAATGAATGAATATGTATGTATGTGTATATATCACATCCCACAGAACTATGTTCCATTCTAATTTTGCCTTTGTCCCTACACATAGACCTTACATTCTCTTTAGTTTTTACTGCTTTTCCCCTTAGACTATAATGTTAGTTATGGCTATGGCAAATGGCTCTATTCAAAGCTAAACTAACCCCTCATTATTCAGGTTTCTGCATAGAAGGTTGAGACGAGGATCACTAACTCAATTGAAATTAAAATGTTAGTTGGGTTATAGCTCTTCCTAATGTAGAAAGGGGAAATAAAACCAAGCAGCCATCCTTAAATGCAAAGACCAGGGACTTCACGCCTGCCCTTCCAGTTTCTTTAAATTCACTTAAATACCACCCTATGGCCTTCTGGATGTATGCCTTAGACAAAGGTCATGGGGGCTTGGGGGGGAATCAAGTATCAGTGAGCCAGCAACCTGGACTATTCTGCTCCCAGGAACCCAAAGTAAGGAGGTAGGATAGGCAGGTTGGCACAAGTGGACAAGTTCTTTTTTTTTTTTTTTTTTTTTTTTTTTAACTTGGTTGTATGACTAACTCCAGAGTCATACATAGACGTCAGGAGTAGATTAACCATTCATGGATTAACAGGCTATTGGGGGGGGGGGATGGCTTGTATGGGAGCCATGTCTGGAACACTTGTTCAGGCTTATCACGTGGTGCATTCTGCCACATTATGATTCAGAAAGGGTCCACTCACTAGTCACCAAGCGGATGCTAGCAACACATTCTTAGACTCCTCCCTTTGGAACCATGAAATAAACAACTATCTGATTTTTTTTATAGTATACAGTCTATTGTGTTCAGAAAATGGGCTAATACCATATAATACAGTATGACACACTTTATAATATAATATGGCATGATATATAGTACAGCATGCTTTATCATATATAATTATAGATATATTACATATATAGCATGTTATATTAAATACTATTATGTGTGTATGTGAATATGTGTATGTATATATATGTATATGTGTGTATATATATATATATATATATGTGTGTGTGTGTGTGTGTGTGTATACCTATGTGTACATCTGTTAGGCATTATTTCCTTGCTGTGACAAATATCTGAGAGAAATAACTTAAAGAGAAAGGGTGTGTGTGTGCTCACTGTTTGTGTGTTTTTGGTTGATGGTCTCCTGGCTCCCTTTGTTTCAGGGATGTGGTAAGGCAGAACATGGCACCGGGGGCACATGGGAAGAGAAACTGTTTACCTCATGCCTGACAGGAAGCAGTGAGAGACAGGAAGGAGCTAGTGTAGTACAAAGACATGCCCTGCAAAGTCGCCTCTGCAGTAACCTACTTCCTCTAACGATGCCTCACCTTCCAGGTTTCTCCCACCACCCAATAGTCTAGCCAGACTTCTAACCTACCATGAATTCATCCACTGACAAAGGCAGAACCCTCATGATTCAGTCCCGTCCCCCAAAGTCCCACCCCTGTTACCACTGAAGACCAAATCATCAATACACGCTCTTCAGTGGGGAGCGTTTAATAACCAAACCATAACAATACACATAGGCTAAGAGACAAGAGAGAATTCTCACAAATAATGTGGCATCAGAATCAGGCAATATTTAGTTTATTTTTTTAGATCACTATTTTATACTCTTCCTTAAACCCTGTTGAGTAATACTGTGACCCCTCTTTGCTGGGTGAGTAATTCAGGCTCAGAAAGATGGCACACATTTCCCAAATGTCCCAGCCATGACGTGGTAGAGCAGAGTCTCAACCTCACAGCTTCAAGAACAACCTCAGTGAGACAACATCACCGTCTCCCTAGCTTTCTTCTGCCCTTCCTTGATGGATTTTGCAGAGGGATTTGGGACAACTGAGCTGCAGATGGGCAACCCTGCTGTTGCTGCCCAATCATCTTGCAGAACAGAAACCAGAAGAAGAGAGGCCAAGGGCTGGGTGGAAGACCCTGAAAACAGAAGGAAAACTAGCTAGTGCAGGGACGTGATGCTCAATGTGTTCAGATCATTCATGAGCTTGGGAGCCGTCTTCATAGGTTGTTTTATCCTTGACTGTGATATTGATATTTTGTTCTGTAACATCGTGATATGTTTGGAAACTGGAGCTTGAAATCGGAAGAAAGCTACACCACTCTTGCTTATGGGCTTTCTGAAACATCACTTTCAAACTTCCAGGCCTGATTGGCAATAATAAAAGGGTGATCACCTGTGTCAATGAAAGGCAATTTTATGGGGAGGGTGTGTGTGTGTGTGTGTGTGTGTGTGTGTGTGTGTGTGTGACATGTACACTTTCATCAGCCAATCAAAGGAGTCAAATCTGTGCAGGTGACACAGAGAGAAGAGGGCACAGTAAGGCCAGGAAAGAGCCTGGGCAGGAATCTGCTACCTTCTTTGCCTTCATTTCTAAATAGGAATTGTCCCATAGAGGCACATGAGCGAAGTCATTTGGATCAGCCCTGTCAGTGCTGGTGATCAATCAGGCACACGAAGCCACAATAGGATCGTCCTTAGCCTCTATCCTGCAGCCATCAGAAGTTCTCAGGCTCTTGAAGGGATCAAATAGCACAGGGATAGCTCTCTAGACCGCATCAAGCAAAACCCATGAAAACGTATTCACAGTAAATAACATGACTGCACCCAGTCCTCACTCTGAGCCACTAACCCTGCATGGCCAAAATGAGTGCTCTTTATTGTGGACGAGAATACATATCTCCAAGGAGGTGATATGGCCTTAAGCAATCTCTCCTAGCTCTGACAGAAGGAATACCTCCTTCACCTGGTTGTGGTTGTGCTCAGAGGCATCAGCAGTGGTAGGGAGGACCGATCAGTAGACACTACTGTTTCCCCAAGCATGGCAGACCCAGCAAGGTGAACTGTCCCTAGATATCAGTTGCTCTGCCCAAATAGGGTGACAGGGCCCATCAAAGTATATAGGAATGGTTTAGGGACTCACATAAAAAACTCTTCCAACTTGTTTTAAAGAAAATGAGGGAAAATGGGTCTTGTGGTAGTTTGAATAGAAATGGCCTCCACAGACTCAATGCTTGTCCCATAGGGAGTGGTACTATTAGTAGGTGTGGCCTTGTTGGAGAAAGTATGTCACTATGGGAGTGGGCTTTGAGGTCTCCTATGCCCAAGCTACACCCAATGTGGCACACAGTCTCCTTCTGCTGTCTGTGGATCAAAATATAGAACTCTCAGCTCCTTCTCCAGCGCCATGTAAGCCTGCACGCTTCCCAGCATGACAATAATGGACTGAACCTTTGAAACTGTAAGCCAGCCCCAATTAAATGCTGTCCTTTATAAGCGTTGTCATGGTTCATGGTGTTTCTTCATAGCAACATAACCCTGACTATGACAGCCCTCAACAATAAGCAGTAGTAAAGGTCAAAAAAAAAAAAAAAAAAAGAAAAAGTATTAACTCTTAGGGCCAGTCATTTGTAACCAACGCTAAGTTATCTCCAGCAAGCTCAAAAAACAATCTGTTGGGCCTCCTGATGACATAAAGCAGACAAAAGAATAACTACAAATTGCCACAGAGCCCAGAGGACATTTGCAAATGCTGTTTTCCCCCAGATCACCAATCAGTGCATTGGGAGCCAGCCTTTGAGGGTACTTGGGGTCCCCTCCACATCCTTTCCAGTTTCCTCTCTGGTTCTTCTCTCCCCTCCCCACTCCCCTCAGCCACTTTAATGGTGCTCAGTGTCATGAAGGCCGGGAGAATTCATTCCTGGTTCCATCCTGGAAGGTGACAGGCACTTCTTTGAGTCACATAGATACTTCAGATTCTTAAGAATGGCTTTTCTACAGCATAAGAACCAATGGTGGGTGGATTTGTTAAAATGCAGGCTTGTGTTAGCATATCTAGGGCAGGACCCCAAAATCTACATTTCCAACATCTTTTTTCCATGATGCCCATGATCACCAGGGGTATCATGCATGTGGTACCAGGCATGGTGACACACACACACACATATACATGTGATCTCAATACTCAGAGAAGCAGGCAGAGCTCTGTGAGTTCAGGCAGCCAAGGCTCCACACACACTCCTTTTGTGTGAAAGTAACCACACAAAGGGAAACTGTGAAGGATAGAATGGTTACAAGGTTCCTTAGTATGTAAATCCTCCTGTTTTCATCTGGATGGAGTGATGTTTTGAATGAAGGATATCCTCCACAGGTTTCTGTGCTGGAATCCTTGGTCCTTGGCTCACCATGCTGCTTTGGGAGATGGTAAACTCTTCAGGAGATGGTGGGCTGCCTAAGGGCAAACCTTGTGGTTTACAGCCCAACCATATTCTCTCTGCTTCCTGATATCTGCCAAGATATGAGCGAGCTATAGCAAGCTCCTGCCATAGACCCGAGAGCCACCACGCCTTCTGGCCACTAAAGACTGTATCTCCTTAAGCCGAGAGCCAAAAGAACTCTCCCCTCCCCAAATTGCTCACTGTCAGTCATTTGGTCGCCTTTTCCTTGGAATCCCTTTCTTCTTTGGCTGTTCTTACACTGCCTAGCACAGACATGACTCCTTCAAAGCATTCGTGGTCACTGTCTGCTTGCCTCTGTCTTGAGCTATTAATACTGAGCCACATGGTACTTGCGTCTCAAAGTGGAGCCATTCATGTGTACATTAGTCCGGCACAGATATCTCCTATAGAGGGTTATGAGGAACCTTCCACCCTCTGAAGAGGGCAGTGAGCTTTTGTCTTCTGATTTACTTGAAATCACCTTAGCATAATAAGGTGAGGGATAGGTAGTAATATTTTAACCATAATAGATATTTAGGTGCTAACAAAGAGAACAAAAAACATTGGCTTAACTCTGTGAAAGCACTGTGGATTATCATTATTTAAGCTCAGTTGCCATGTAGTTCAGTAGTAAACTAGGCATATGCTTACGGTCACTGGCACGTTATCATTACATATGTTTCATTTGCTCCACGCAGTAAACCAGGCCCAAGTGCAAATGGAGTGCCTAAGGTAATGAGATGAATAACCCAAACCACAGGAGATGCGTGCCATGCTGCCGGTGCCCTCGTTCTTCTGGTGGCCTTTTCAATTATTTATACCACTCAGGATAATGGTTATTGTCTGATCACCCTAGGGATATGACCCGAATGCCCAGATCGACATCCCAGTTCACAGTGAGACTACATTAGTGTTCTTATTCCTCCCTGTCTGCAGCCACGTCCTTGAGGCAACCATTCCAGCCCTAACAACTGCTTCTGGCTCCTCATCCTTCAGTCCCTTGCTTTAGCACCATCCTGAGATTGAATTAATGAGCCCTCCATATGGACTTACCTGCTTGTAAACTTTCACATTCTGTTGGCATGTCTTACTTACCCATTCGCCCTCCCTGCCAGATGCTAAGCTCCATGGGAGTAAGGAGTTGACCCTGCTTGTTTGTTGAAGTTCCAGACGTTGAATCCCAGGCCTTGTCCAAGCGCATAGTAGGCAAGCACTCAACCGCAGGACTATATCCTTAGGATTATTTTATTCATTACTGCCTTGCTTTTCTTAACAGCATGGTGGGAAACATGACGGAAGTAATTTAGGTAGAGTATTAAGCAAAAGGAGCTTGGGCTGTGTGATGGTTTGTATATGCTCAGCCTAGGGAATAGCACCTTTTAGAAGGTGTGGTCCTATTGGAGTAGGTGTGTCACTGTGGGTGTGGGCTTTAAGACCCTCATCCTAGCTGCCTGGAAGTCAGTGTTCTCCTAGCAGCCTTTAGATGAAGGTGTAGAACTCTCAGCTCAGCCTGCACCACGCCTGCCTGGATGCTGCCATACTCCTGCCTTGATGATAATGGACTGAACCTCTGAACCTGTAAGCTAGCCCCAATTAAATGTTGTCCTTATAAGAGTTGCCTTGGTCATGATGCCTGTTCACAGCTGTAAAACCCTAACAAAGGTAGGCTGGAACAGAGGCTGGGCTACAAGCCACAGAACCCACGCCACAGTGACCCACTTTCTCCATCTACAGGTCCTACCTCATAAAGATACTATCACCTCCCAAGACAATTCCACTATGTTATTACATGGTCAAACTAGGGAGCCTCTGGAAAACATTTGATGTTCAAAAACAGTTGTATCCTCCAACTATGAGCATAGCACATACCACTTGGCAAAGCACATGGATGCTTGTTGAAGGAATACATGAGTGGGCAAGCCCTCCTCTCCTACTCAACCCACACCATGCTGCTTCTTCCTTCCCCCAGGAGAGACAGGCAGGCTAACCAAGATGCGTTAGTCTCAAGACTATGGCCGCTGATGTCTAAGACCTGACATTGCTGAATATCCAGTCAGTGTTTCCCTTGACAGACAAGCATCAGTTCACCGCCATCCCGAAACCCCTTCACGAGTTCTTCCCTGAAAGATTTACAGTGTAAAGGCAAACTTAAAATACCCCTGCTTTATTGTTGAATGCCAGGAATACTGGAATAGCGTGAAGACTCATTAGAAATTCGTTTTTTTTTTTCTTCAATTAAAGAGCAGAGTCTGTTACATGCTCCTGCGTCCACAGTTCCCTTTTATTCCCCTGCTGTCTTGGCGCGGCATCACTACATTGCCCTGTAGTTAGTTCCCATTTCACCCTAGTCATTTGCTCTGTGACTGCTTGATAGGCTTCCCCAGTCCATGCTTTCTCCTCTAAGCACTGACCTTGAGAAGATCACCTTCAGCTAGGCAGTAGTGGCTCACGCCTTTGATCCCAACACTCAGGAGGCAGGCACAGGCACAGGCGGATCTCTGAGTTCAAGAACAGCCTGGCCTACAGTGAGAATTCCAGGACAGCCAGGGAGACACAGAGAAATCCCATCTCAGAAAAAAAATTAAAAAAAAAAAAAAAAAAAAAGGAAACTCAAAGTGGGGTTTCAGAGAGGATGGGCTTCCTTCAGTGTAACAAATGCTGGTCCTGGGTCTTTTGTAAACCCAGGACAGCATTAGGCACATCTGTGACGACCGAGGTGGTTCTAAAAGTCTGCAGCCTAGCAGGTTCTAAAGCAGCATCTCTGGCTGCCTATAATGACTCCCACAGAGAACACCACTAAGTATTCCTATAAACTCATGTTCTCACTAGCAGGTTTTAGACCCTAAAAATGTGCCAACACCCCATCTCTGTTCACCGTGCTATCTCTCGGGTCCCAAAGGAAGCACTGGGAGTAGACATCACAGCCTGCATCATGGTCCTTGAAACGAGGTCAAAAGAACCTACCACATAAATGCACTATTAAAGATCATTTTTTTAAAAAAATACATAATCTAACCTCATGCAGCTACAAAAGGATCCAGAAGCCCCAGAGACAGCAATGGAACGGCTACATTCAGTTTGTTCTTCCACAGCCTATTTTGAAAATCAAATATATATTGCATGCTTAGGCTTTAGCTTAAAACACATATATCAAATAAATCATAAGGCACGCCTGGAATTTATGATTCTCATTTTCTCCTGCTATGGTTAGCGACCGTGGATGTGGCCAAATGGGGATTACTTTCACCAAATATTTTCCAACCCTTTTTTTTTTTTGCACAGTGAGGTGATCTAAGGATACCACTTTAATTTGAGTGTCAGAGTCTTTTGTGGACTTTCTAAAGTCTTTTAAAGTTATATAAATACCAGCATCCATTTGCATGGATACAAACTAGGATCAGCTGTAGAAGGGAAAAGAACATTAGACTTCCACTTGGCAGGCCCTCTGTAAGCATTCATCGAATTTATGCCATTTGTAGCCTCCTAGTTTCTATGCTGACAGGGGTAGTGGGCGAAGAGAGATAGTGTAAAACTGGCCATTTGTAGGAAGCATTTGCAAGCCTAGGACAGGCGCTTTTGTGTTTGTTCCCCTTCTCGTGGATACATAAACCATCTTTTGCATGTTGATGGGAACTGGAGTTTGGTGGCTGCTTCTCTGTAAGGGGATAACTGGTGGAAACAGGACCAGGGAGATCTGAGGTCCAGAGGGTGATGGAAAGGTTTAAGAAGAAACGACAAATACGTTTCCAAGCTAACGCCACTTTGCATTATGAGAGTGATTATGTGTCAAAAGCATCTGTAGGCCGATCTTTGATCAAAGACAGAGCAGAGAAATGGCTTCCGAGCTCCAAGCTGGGTGGAGATTTAAAGTGAGAGACTATGAACGTTCTGGAGAGAAGCAACTGAGTGCTTCAGAGTCAGGCATATGGGTAGGGAGGGTCACCGGAACTGACAAGTCCTCTCAAGAGAATATTTCCAAGGATCGGAACCAAGAATGGGTCCTTAATCTGCTTGGGCACCATTGGACCCACATGAGCCAGACTTACGTCTGGAAGGCAGGATTGGGCTCAGTGGTTTTGTTGTAGTTTCTACCAAAGTGAGTATAATGGTTGTACAGCAAGACAGGAAATAGATACCTGCCTACCCTGGTTGCTGGAATCCTATGAGGAATACTAAGAGTCTTCTACCCACAGCAGGCTCTGAATAGGTAGGGGAGAGTCATATACTTAAAGATACATGGTGTAAGGTAATTGCTATAGTGTATTTATGTACAAAAAAGTCTATAGCGCCATGTCTGGGTCCCACAGACTGTTCTGATCCTTATCATTTTCCTTTCTACCAAGAAGAAAAGACTATATGTTAGACTCCCCAAGTTTAGAGAAACTCAATCACTTTTCATTTTTTATCTTTGTGCTTTGCAGTTGAAATGGGAATACAATACGATGCCTCTCATCCTTGCAAATGAGTTTTAGGCATCTGCCTATTAGAGATTGGTAGGAAAGGTGGTGGGGGAGGGGAAGGTTAAGAGCATCAAGTGGGTTTTAAATGTATCTCCAAAATCCTGATGTTGGTTGTCGACCAACATCCAATGTATTGTCTTCCTTGTTAGCATAGCTCCAGATTTTGCTGGGTGTCTACTCCTCCCTCAGATGACACATAGAGGTTCACATTACTTCCATCTAAACTCTAGGATCAGTTCTAGCAAACAGGATGGTCCCTTCTTATTCCCTCTTGCCTGGGGTCAGTGTTGGACTAAACTTGCCATCTTTAGCAACCAAGGAATTGTGACGAGAACTCCAGAAGGACTTTGGGAAAGGTCCTCACTCCTGAAAGAGACCCCCGATATAAGACATAGTGTCTTCCTCCTCTGGTGTGGCTGAGTCTGGTGGTGAAGAAAGAGGCAGCAGCTGACCTCAGGCAAGGGAGGTTTTGGCAGCTGGAGACAAGGGTGCTACATGAAGGATGGTAGAATAAAGGGAGTCTAGATCCTGGATCTTTTGAGCCAGGAGATTTAGCAGTCTTGGGTGTTTTCTTCTGTGAAATGTTGAATTTGCTTCTATTTTCAGTTACTTTCAATTAATTTTGTTTCTGTTTTTTTTTTTTTAAGCTAAAATTCATCTTGAGTGAAACACATGTTACTGTTCTACTTTAGTGACATGATATGTGGTAGGGTTAAATAGGAGGCACAGTGTGTTTTCTTAACTCTTTGGGATAATTCCCTTAGTCCCTCAGAAAAGGTTGGCAGGTATATTCTTACAGCAACTGATTCAGGCCTAAAATCATTGTGCGGGTATTCACAAAGAGTCCTTGAAACAAAAAGCAACCTGCTTGGACATTATTGTTGCACCACCCTGTGCCCTGGTAAATCGTTTGGTCACCACCACCACCTGCAACTTTTAGACATTAAAGACTCCATCCTCAGATTTACTATGTCCCTGCATTGTCTGGGTTACCTGGGATCAGGGATCACGCTCTACAGCCTGTCACAATACAGTGCTAAGGATGTGCTTTAAAAGCACATGCAAATGTGATAATAGAACCATGGTGGTAGACACCTGATCAGGTAGGAATGATAGACATTAGTGTCAGGTTAAGTTGTAAATAGGGAAGGTTGGACTCCAAGGGATATATCAGCCTTTTGAGAAAAGTGATCTATTTCTTCCCAGTTCCACATCATGGAGAAGACACAGGTGGGAAGAACAAACATTTGCTAATATGTCTCAACCCAAACAGGCTTGGATCTGGAACCCTGAGAAGGGGGTTAAGAGAATGAGGGAAGGTCAGACACATAGACACAACTATGGAAAAGCTGGCGTCAGGTGGGCTATGTGCACTCAGATGCAGCCACACCAACCTAGAATCTCAGCATGTTTACTAGGTACAGAACAGGGAGAGGACTTAGGGGTTCCCTGTGGAAGGTCTCTGGGGGTGAGCAGTCTCAGGCTGTAAACATTGGAGAGCAGGAAGCTGCAGTTGCTAATTTTCACACACACTGGCCACTCATTCACTCTACTTGAGTGGAGCGGGGGGTTTCACCTTTCTGAACTTGGCTGGAGGGGGAAGGCTTTGCCCATATCCCATGAGTCAAATACCTTGGTCCTTGACATGTTCCTTGGCATGGTCAGCTCATCTTAACCAAAACACACTCCCTCAGAATTTCACCCATTCAACATTTCCCTCCTTCCCTATAAGTATACAAAATAATTTATGTCAGTGGGATATTTTTTTCTGCCTACTTACTGTGTCAAACCATGCCAGGGTGAAATGCGTTTAAATGTCAACTAGCGTGACCTTTACAGTAATAAATGTTGGGATCTCATCTCGAAGAAACCATTTGCACAGAAGTCTTTTCCTCGGGGGTTCTTTGTAACGTCCTCAATATATTGCATTGAGTTATACTGGTATCTTCGTTGTATAGCTGAGCAAAACAAGGTTTTACAGATGAGTATAAATAATGTTTAACAAATACCCAAGTTCACCCAGGTATCATGCGGCAATGTCAGAATCTGCGTTTGGAATCTGTTTCTTCACATTCTTAAAGGGCCTTGTGGTGGTTTGTACATGCTTGGTCCAGGGAGTGGCACTATTAGGAGGCATGGCCTTGTTAGAGTACGTGTGCCCTTGTTTGAGTAGGTGTGGCCTTGTTGGAGAACTTGTGGCACTGTGGGGATGGGCTTTGAGACCCTCCTCCTAGCCACATGGGAGTCAGTCTCCTCCAAGCAGCCTTCAGATGAAGATGTAGAACTCTCAGCTCCTCCTGCACCATGCCTGCCTGGATGCTGCCATGTTCCCACCTTGATGATAATGGACTGAACCTCTGAACATGTAAACCAGCCCCAATTTAATGTTGTCTGTATGAGAGTTGCCTTGGTCATGGTGTCTGTTCACAGCAGTAAAACCCTAACTAAGACAGGCCCTAAGATCCATGCTCTGCAATTTGGTCACCTGTTTTCTGTGCACACATCCTTCTCAGTTATATAAATAGAGGAAGGCTTTTGACAACTAGAGCCCTGGGCAAACCTAGCATTCATCTCATTTTTATAAAGTTTTATTAGAACAGGGCCAGTTTCCATTTTCTCCATATAGCCAGTGGCCACTTTTGTGCTCTGGTGACAGAACTGAGTTGTTGTAATAAACATCATAGGTCTACAAGGTTAAAAAAAAAAAGGCTTACTATGTGGTTCCTTTAAAAATTATTGCTTTCTTACAAGGCGCTGTGGTGCATGTCTTTAGTCTCAGCACTCGGAGGTAGAGGCAGGTGAGTATTAAGAATAATTCTTAATACTTAATAGTTAATTCTCTGTGAGTTTAAGAATAGCCCAGTCTATGTAGAGAGACCTTGTCTCAAAATCAATCAATCAATCAATAAAAACAAAAACAAAACTTGCTGACTCAGTGGGCTTTTTGGGTTTTTTAGTTTGTTTGGTTGTTTGGTTGGTTTTTTTGTTGTTGTTTGTTTGTTTGATCTTTCCCAGCTACAATCTGTTTAACATCTTTCAGAGGGATTTGCAAAACGTGTTTTCATTCACTCATTAACTTTGTATGAGTATGTATAGTGTGTGTGTGTGTGTGTGTGTGTGTGTGTGTGTGAGAGAGAGAGAGAGAGAGAGAGAGAGAGAGAGAGAGAGAGAGAAGTGGGTGTATGTTCATGTGTGGTATAATGTGTGTACATGTATTCGTGGTGTGTGCACACATATGTGTTTACATGTTTGGGTGTGTGCACACATTTGTGCCTCTCTTGGGATGCCTGTAGACACCAGGAATTGGCATTCTAGGTAGTTGTGAGCCATTCGATGTGGGTTTGGGCAAATGGACTTGGGTCTTTCAGAAGAACTAAATGCTGTTAACAGCTGATCCATTTCTCCAACTGTCTGACTCTTCTTGCTGTGGAATTACATATATTCCAGGGTGTGGGCAAATCCTCAGACTATTCACTCTCTGACTTGTTGTTTATCTGTCTGGCAATCAACTCTTTGTTTCTGTTTCTCCTTTTTCCAACCTGGTCATGTTTTGAAGAGATTCAAGGTGTCCTTTCCCATCAGTGAATACACAGCTTCAGCGATGCTTGAGGAAGTAGGCTCGTTCTGGAGGCAGCTCTAGCAGAGATGTAATCCTACAGAAATGGAGTTTGACTAATTCTGTGTGGGCACAGAGAGCCTATGTAAGACTATTCAATAGGAACACTATGTCCAGCTTGGTAGAATGATTTGGGAGTTTTGTGCCTATGGCAATTTCTATTGTACCTGGAACCACGACATTGCTTCTCACGTTTACTCATGGGTATGAAGGCACTCAGAAAGGCATTTCATATCACATCACAAGTTTGTTATCCTGAGTGAGCAAAAAGTTACCTCATTATGCATGATACCTGCCAATCTTCAAATTTAGGACTTTTCTTCTCCTTTCAGGAAGCCATAGTAACATCATGAGTCAATGAGAGAGTGGATATCTATTTAGACACCACCCTGATAATGATGTCTGCTTTTCTAGTCACTGCTTTGAGAACATTCTAGAATATTCCACTTCATAAAGCATAGGAAGGTGGTACTTAAGGGTGAATGGAAATATAGTAAAGAGAGAATCTTCCATGCAGATGTTTCCTCTTGAGACATAATTCATATTTATTCTATAATTAAATGCCCTGTTTAGATTTTGCTGTCAACTTGACATAGCCTAGACTCTTCTGAGAGGAGTGCTTCAGTTGAGAAATTGCCTCGATCAGATTGGCCTGTGGGATTGTCTGCGGGGGATGTCTCTATTGTTAATTAGAAGGATCCAGCCCACTGTGGGTGGTACAGGCACCTAGGCAGATGGTCCTAACAAAAGCTGAGAATAAACTGCATGTAAGTCAACAAGCAAACAGCAACCTCTATGTCTCCTGCTGTAGTTCTTTGGTTGTGAACGAAGTCCCTTGGTTGGAAATGATGTGAGAAATAGCCAACAGACCTACCTTCAAGCTCCTTGTCTTAGCTTCCCTCAGTGATGAACTCTGACCTGAAATTACACATCCTCTCCTAAGTAGCATTTAGTTTCATCATCACAACAGAAATGAAGCCAGAATCTGCAGACAGGGGCTTTTGGTAGTGCTGTGTACACTCGTTCATTAGAACTCCCTTGTTCTCAAGAAGGATATTGCAGGGGAAATACTCGAAGATGGGCAAGCCCACACTCTCAGCTTTTACAAAATCAGAAAGCAAACAGTCCAGCCACAGGACCACTTGCCTTGGCCCTGCTCAAGTGCGGTTTCACAGATGTCACTCAGTACCTGCCAGCAGCCCCACAAAGAAATACCTGCAGCCTATAACCACGTCAGAAAAACTTGCCAGAGCATGTCTCCCTCCAGTAAGCTGTGCCTAAGAGAAAATGCATTATCCTGAAACCATTATACAAAACTACGGTGAGTGTTAGATAAAATATTTTGAGTTTTCCAAAAACAACAACAAACAAACAAAAACCATCCACAACCTGAGACTGCTGAGAATTTGGTTCAAGGCAAATCTTCTAAAGGAATAAGGTATATGTCAATCAAAAGGCACGGGCAATCGCTCTCTCTTTGGAAGGTTTGGCTAGTAACGGTAATGGAGATCAACTACAGTCATGGAATGACAGAGATTTGGCATCTTTACCAACCTTCAAGTCTAGGGGCAGTCTTCACTCAGGTAACTGCCTAGAGAGTGCAAGGAAGATGCTGCTCACGTGACTTCCGGTGGCTTGTGATCTACAGAGAAGCCGACCCATCCCACAGGTGGTCATCCAAGGACAGTGATTCTTATCCTAGCAGCCGAGGACCAGAAGTGAAAGCCTGGTCTACAAAGTGAGTTCCAGGACAGCCAGGACTACACAGAGAAACCCTGTCTCGAAAAAACCAAAAAAAAAAAAAAAAAAAAGAAACTGACAAACCACCACAGTTTCTCCAAATCGGCAAAGGACTTCTCTAACCCCCTCTGGATTTTGGTTACTTTTGCCTCCCACCACACCTCCCAGCTCAGCAAAGGACTGTGACAAGCAAGTCCTCTTGCTCTCATGACATCGCCTCTCCGTTCTGAACATGCTAAGCAGACCAAGGCTGACTGTCCTGAGGAGGCGCCGGCTGCCTGTGGCCAGAGCTTGTCAATCATCTGTAAGAGCTGAAATCCCTCAGGTGCCCAAGGTACTTAACTGCTCCTGCGTTTCGAAAGAGGCAAGGTTTGCCCGGCAGCTTTCCTTCCCGAATCTGTATTCCGACCCCATAGCGCCTTCCCCAAGTGGCCCGCTGCTTATGATAGTCTCATGGACTTGCTTTCTGCCCTACTTGTTCCAACTCTTCCCCCCTACTTTACATTATTCATAGCTTTTATTTCTCACTTGGCAATTTACTTTCAATTTTATTCATGATTTTATACCCATTTAACCCTACTTCTTATCTTGAAAAATGACCGTTCTCAAGTGGTCAGGGAAGGAAGAAATAAATAGCAAATTATCTGTCCTGGAGAGAGAAAGAGAGAGAGAGAGACAGAGACAGAGACAGAGTCTTAAGTTTTTATTTTTTATAACTACAACTGACCTTGCCGTTAGTCCATGGCTACATCCTGGCATCACCTAGGAAGCTGTGCCTGGATACATCATCTGACACCTGGTACCTGGGTCTCACCTATAGAGAGGCCATTTTAATTGGCTTGGAGAAGATTCAGACCCTGAAAATTAAAAAAATCTCCCAGGGTGATTCAATTGTGCAAAGGAGAAGGTCATGCTGCCTAGATCCTTCTTGTGCAGCTCAAATCTTCCTTCCAGATTCCCCTCTATGTTGGTCCGGTTGGCCTAAAATCCTTGTTCTGTTACTGTGTATCTGTAGGCAATGCCTCCATCCCTAGAGTTCAGTCTCTTCATCAGCAAAGCATCACAGTGAGGCTGGTGATGGCCCCATGCACCTGCCTGCTGAGCAGGCTCCTGGGCTAGAATACCTGCTGGCCAGTGTATCAAGCAAGAGTCCACACTACTCTCAGTGGCCACCAACGTGCACGCCAGCAAAGCTTCTGGCTCTATTGCAAAGGCTGTTGAGTGGTGAATGTAGGATTGGCTTTTGGTTTGGGGTTGTTTTTTTGTTTTTTGTTTTTTGTTTTTTGTTTTTTGTTTTTTGTTTTTTGTTTTTTGTTTTCCTCCATATCAGGCACAGAACTGGAAGGGAAAGTGGTGTGTGGAAGAAAGCAGCCAGGGAGGAGAGAGATACTTACCTTCCCATTCTCTGTTGGAGTTTGTAAACCAGTGCGCTCCACCATCAGATGGAGGACCAATGAATGAGAAGAAGGCTGGACATATGGCCTGGCCCCCATTTGTAAGAGGAGAGAAACCATCTGTCTAGTTTGACTGCAATGGTCTCTACTACTCTGCTTCCTTTCCACTTTTGGTTGAGAGGCTGCCTGAGTCTACAGAGTCCCCCACTGAGAGGTATAGCCATTTAAAAGGAGAGAGCTGTACCTGGTGGCACAGGTCTGTGATCCCAGCCACTTGGGAAGCTGGGAAAAGTTGATGGCCCGTTCTGGCCTGTCTGGGCTACAGAGTGGATGCAAAGCCAGCCTAGGCCAGTCAGTGAGATACTGTCTCAAAATTAAAATATGCAAAAGGACTGAGGAGGAATCACAGTGGTAGAATAAGAAACCTAGTATGTGCAAAGCCATACGTGCCAACCTTGTCTAAGAAGAAAGGGGGAGAGGAAGGGACAGGAGAGGGGAGAAGAAAAGGAAGGGACAGGAGGAAGAAGACGTGGGACCCACATTATATCCATAAGTTTTCTCCCTCAGGGTGTTGGTCCTTGCTCTTCTTTCTCTGGAGTCCTCATGACTCATGCTAGTTTCTTTTTTTCTCCATTGCTGGTATCATGGTTTATAATTGTATTATCTGGTACTTGCTTTCTATGTCACCCATTAACTGGGGAATGGATTTTGTTCTTCTCATTTATAGTTATGTTCTACATATAAGTACACACACAAAGGGGGGTGGGAAGGAAGACAGGAGAGAAAGAAAGAGAGGGAGTAGGGGGAAGGAGGGAGGGAGAGAGAAGGAGGGAAAACTGGGGAAATATGAGTGGAAGAATGAGTGTTTGAAACCATAAGAAATCATTTTCGTTAAGTCTTTCACATTGCTATGACCAACGTACCTGACAGAAGCAACTTAATAGGTTTATTTCGGCTGTTTCAGAGAATTTTAATCCAGCTTCCTCTTCATATCTCCTTCCCTGACAGTACTATCATGGCCCAGCTCAGTTCATGGTGTCAGGTACTTGGGAAGGAGGCTCCTCACATCAGGTGGAACCAGAACCCAAGACTGAGTTTACTTTTCAAAGGTGCACCCCGAGTGTTGCGCCCAGTCCTAAGAGTTCCAAAGCCTCCCAAGCAGCCATAAATACTCAAAACATGAACTGACAGGGGCATTTCAGACTCAACATGCCCCTCCTTGCCCTGCTCGGAGGAAGATAGAGCCAGTCTACTGTCTATTTTTGTGCCCCACCTTGGTTTGCAACTCTGCTTTCTTGTGAGAACATTTTTCACTCCACCCATTCCCAATCACCTCCCTTATTTCATCTCTCCACAGCCAAGGCAACAGGCTACTATTCATCTTCTTCCCTCTGTGTCTCTAGCTACTCCCACAATTCCTTCTGAGCCAGCTCACACATCGTCGGAGCCAGGTTTCTTGTGTTTTCCTGACCCTCCAAAGGAAGTGTGCTCTCTCTGGTCCATAACTGCGCAAATGGTGCCTCTCAAGTGGTACTTAGGTCCTGGGGGAAAAAATCCACCAGCAGTTTGGAGATGAAAAATGTCAGTGAGTTGGGGAACTCCAACACTCAGAGAAGGCAGGTGTGGTAGCAGAGAGTCACATGCCACCGTATCTAGGTGGAGACAAGGGCCTTCCACACCACCAGCATTTTCCTCTCTGCACAGTTGAGGCCACTTCTTACTCACACCTCTTACCTTCAAGCTCTGGAGAATTCCAAAGGCTAGCTACAACTTGGGGAGTCCAAGAAAGGAAGTTCCAAGAACAGTGTAGCCCATACCCCCTTCTTCTACTCAACTTCACACAATCCCAGGTGGATTTTCTTCCAGGCTCATGCCATTTCCCCTCCTCTTCCAGATTCTTCTGTGGTCTGGCAAAATCTTACCAGCCCACAGGCAGCTCTGAAACCAACCCCCTGATCCCATCCAAGTCAGAATTATATGCCATGGCTTCATTTCCTGGAAGCTGTTGCACCTCTCCGGAGACTCAGAAGTCTATGGCTGGGGACAGGAAGGTCCCTCCCCCCAAAAAACAGTTTTTGAAAGAAACTTTAAATACCTTTTCCCCACATCCACTCTCAGTCTCTCCAGCCTTAATTTTATGGGAAACATGAGGCCATCAGGAATGTGGGTGGACATTTCTATTTTCTCCCGATAAGACTGACTTAGGGAACAACTGAAGAGTGACAGGATTTTAGTAGATGAAATATTTTTAAGACTTAGAGATGACTCAAGGCACACTTCCTTATCCCATTTCAAAGGTATATGTACTATTTCCACAGTGTTTCTTCTGCTTTTTATTTGTTTACTTACTTATTGATTCATTTATCTTTTGAGATTGAGTCTTCTATGTAGCCAAAGCTGGTTGGCCTCAAAGTTACGACCCTCCTGTTTTTGGCCCCCCAGTGATGGCAGGCATTACAGGTACACCTCTGCCCCCCCTGTACCCCAACACACACACACACTTGGTTTTTATGTTGCAGTTTATGTCCTAACTCATTTTCATACTTGCTCACCACATACAGCATTCTCAGAGGACATACTTCTGAGAAACATCAGAACTAAGGACCATATATAATTATATACAATCTCATTTTCTTAACTTGGTGGGTTTGAATGAGAATGACACCCATAAGCTGATGTATTTGAATGTTTTTTTTTTTTCCCTACTTCCTGGAACTGTTTCGGAAAGATTAGAAGGAGTACCCTTGTTGAAGGAGGGGTATCACTAGGAGTAGGCTTTAAGGTTTTGAATGCCCATTCCAGGCTCATTCTTTTTCTCCATCTCCCTCTATTTCCCCCTCTCTATCCTTCTTCCTACTCCTACCCCTCCCTCCTACCTATAGATCAGTCTGTAAAATCTCAGACACTACCCCAGCGCCATGCCTGCCTGCCTGGCCACCATGCTTCCTCCACAATGGCCATGGACTCACCCTCTGAAACTGTAATGCTTTCTTCTACAAATTGCCTTGGTCATGGTGTTTTGTCATAGCGCTAGCAAAGTAACTAAGACAGACAACAAGAATAATTTTAGTGTTAATCCATTCATGACTCAGTCATATCATTCAATATATATCCAATGAGCTGTGGCCATGTGCAATAGGAAACCATGCAGGCCAAGAGGGACACAGGCTCTCCCTGTTGTCATTGAACATAGCGTGCAGGCAATGGTGAGTAGTCGGAGAGTAAACACACAGGATTAGAATACATGCTCAGACCAGGAGTCTGCCACGGATGAGTGTACTAGCTATTTTTGTGTCAACTTGACACAGGCTGGAGTTATCACAGAGAAAGGAGCTTCAGTTGGGGAAATGCCTCCACAAGATCCAGCTGTGCGGTATTTTCTCAATTAGTGATCAAGGGGGAAAGGCCCCTTGTGGGTGGTGCCATCTCTGGGCTGGTAGTCTTGGTTCTATAAGAGAGCAGGCTGAGCAAGCCAGGGGAGGCAAGCCAGTAAAGAACATCCCTCCATGGCTTCTGCATCAGCTCCTGCTTCCTGACCTGCTTGAGTTCCAGTCCTGACTCCCTTGGTGATGAACAGCAGTATGGAAGTGTAAGTTAAATAAACCCTTTTCTCCCCAACTGCTTCTTGGTCATATTTGTGCAGGAATAGAAATCCTGACTAAGACAGATGAGACAGAAAATATGAGAATGAGCAGGCTGAATGAAAGCTGGATAATGGCTCAGTGGGTCCAGAAGCTTGCTGGCCTGAGATATTGCCTGAACCCCACATGGAAGGAGGAAAGGACAGACTGCCAGAAACTGCCCTCTGCCCTTCACATATACACCCTACCCCATGCTGACATATAAATAAATAAACCAAATAATTATGTTGTTTTTAAAAGAAGGAGGAGGAGGAAAGGGAGGAGGAGAAGGGGAAGAGGAGGGGGGAGGAGGAGTAGGAGGAAGATGAGGCAAGGCAGAGGAAATTCCAGGCAGAGGTTCCGACAGGTGAGGAGACACTGAAATAAATGACAAGGTGAGATCTTCAAAGAACAGACATGGAGTGGGGGTCACTGTGCATGAAGCTGGCTATCCTGGCAAACAAAAGGCAGGATCCTGCAGCTGCCTTCTCATCTTTGAGCTTTCCCTGGATCCTTGAACGGATGGAGTGTTCATTGATCCAAGAAGACCTCTTCTTTGATATCCCAGGAACCAAAATCCTCCTGGCAGGACTATGACACTCTTCTTACAGTGAGGAAACATCTTCATCTTGTAAAACTGCCTCAAGGCCAAATAACCCTGTGTTCAGCATGGGCAGACCTGAGTTCTCTGCTGGCTTGATATTCAGCCCCAGGAAGCAGGATCTGAACAGAGACAAACCTGCTTTCCATTCTAGGATCACAGTAACGTGGACTCTCAGTATGCCTGCTCAGAGGAGTGATGGGCATGTTTTCAAAGGCAGCCATTCCATTCAGATAATTACCAGGACAACCCATGATGCCAGATTCCGCACTAGGAAATAGCTTGTTTGTCTTCCTTTTGTATCTTTCGAATCTTTTATCATGCAATAAAATATGTGTGTGAGAAAGACAGGAGGAGCATAACATTTGACTCACAATCATCACACTCTATTTTGGCTTAATAAGATGGTGTATCGAGATATCTGTTACAGTTCCTGACAAATGTGCCAACGTTAGTTGTAGTTCTCACTGGATAGGAAGTTGAGCCCCAGTCACCTAACTCTGAAGATGACAGGTATTGGGGAGACTAAGCTTGTTTAAGTTTCTCTGGAGTGAAGTTTCCAATCACTGTGTCCAAGAAGGAAACGACAATCTTCAAATTGTGCGTACACAGGCATTTCCTCTGGAAGCTCAGAATGTTCTTGTATTTTCAAAACAAGGCAATCATGATGCCTCCTTAGACATGGCTTTGTTTACCTGCTTAACTTCCTTCCGTTCCTGTAGGTCAGAAGTTATTCATTTCACAACCCACTGAGGGAAAAGACTTTAAAACTTCATCTTTCCCATTCTCGAACTTTCTGAACAACCGTCTCGGTTTCCTTCAGAGAGGAAAGTCTTCTGTGGAGACACACTGTCCTGGTAGAAGGCAAACAAAAGCTGCTAAGCACACATTTTGGCTCAGAGAGACACAACAACTGTGCTCTGTGTCTCTCCTCCTATCTAAAGTGTTGGGGTGACAGGCACCGTCCACAAGTCTGCCTTCCAGCTCTAAGGGTAAATGCTAGCTGTCACAGCAGCTCAGGAGCCCCATGCTAAAGGTTGCCAAAAGGACGTGGGGGAATGTCCAGTGAGTTGGCTCTAATGATGATGATACGAGGGCACCCTCCTCCCCCACACACCCTCCAGGAAGTGATAAGCGAGCCTGAGGCCTCGGCCAGGTTGTATTAGTGTCCTGTTTGGAACCAGAGATCAAGGATTAGACAGGTTTTTCCACTTTGAAGGTCAGAACTAAGTGATACTTGTATCGTAGCCTTGTGCTGTGGTGATCTCTGTACCTTCACAGTTCACGGGAGCAGGTTGCTCACGTTGTTCATTCTGGCGTCTCAGAGTTTATCCCAGTGTCTATGCTCCATAACGAACTGTTGAATGAATATACAAAAAAACTACCAACCAAACCAAAATATCCAAAACAACAATGACAAAACATCATGTAGCCCAGGTTGGCCTTGAACTTCATGCTCCTCCTATTTTGGCCTCTACTCCAGAATACTGAATTTACAGATGTGTGACACAACTTGAACTCGTAAATTGAACCTTCTAAAATGTTTCTCATATGAGAAGCAAGGAGCTAGATCCAGGTTAGTGGCCCCAGGAGAGCAAACTTTCCTGTCACCCAGCCCTATGGAACTCTCAGCCAAACATGTCACACAATGACAGCTGAAGGGAGCATGAGCCGCCGATAGCCACACGCATGGCTTTATGACTCAATGTGTCACACAACATAGGGCTAGTCAGCATTCTTTATCCCACAATGACACAAAGAAACAGGACTTGGAGAGCAGACTGGGATAAAGTGCATAGGCTTCTCATGGCAGGAGACTGGCCTGAGGATCAGGTATCCCAAGCCCCAATGGCCTCCAGGAAGGTTGTATAGTTTTATGTGGATATATATTTCAAGCTATACAGTGAGCCTGGCATCTGAGACAGCTGAGCAGCCAATCTGACCTACTACACTTCCTGCAAAACATAGTCATTAGGCAACTGTGACTCCTTCGCATAAGACCTAGGTTCCAGGTTCATCATCTTCATCAGTATCAAGCACCAGCTCCCCAGGTCCGCCCAGTAATAAAGATAACACCAGAGTGTGGAGGACTGCACCAGCTGAAGATGACCATCCCTGAAAATACCCCAGTTCTTCATGCTTGAATAACAATTATAATTTATGGAAAGCATTCTCATGTGAGGCATTGTTTGATACTAAAGCATAGGGGTGGTCAATCTCGGTAGTCAACTTGACCTGGAGTCAACTTGACCTGGAGTCAACTAAGAGGCTTCAAGCTACTGAGCACACCTGTGAGAGATGTGCCCTATTGAGTTACCTGAAGTGGGAAGAACTACCCTAATCATGGGCAGTGTCTTCTGGTGTCAGGCAGGTTAAAGGAGGAAGTCTTGCTTTTGCCTGCTTGCCTTTGGTCTTGCTGGCAAGATCAACTACTCTGTTGCTGCCGCTGCATTTCTTTGCTGACTTCAGAGTCCAGCTTCTTCAGGTGTCCTATGTGAGCTAAAGACCAGAAGCTCTTCAGGAATCCTCCAAGCTTGTAGTGTCATGCTGGGACTGTTGACACCTAGCCTCGTACCTGGCTCTCAGTCTCTCCAGTATGAGACACTACCCAGTCCTTATAGCCCAAACCAATCAAATGAATCTTCCCTTCTAGTATATATTCATTCTACTGGTTATGTATGGAGTACTCTTTCTAATTTAGGCATAGTTCGGAATAAAAGATAATAGAATAATTGAAATATCTTTTTAAAAATGAAGATGAAGCCCCATATCTATTTCCACCGAAACCCTCAAATGTTCATTCAGAATTTAGTTTATATATCTGTACCTTTTCTTATTGCTGTGACAAAATGTGTGACAGAAGCAACTCAGTGAAGGGAGGGCTGATCTCAGCTCACACCATGCCACCAGGACTGGCTCCTGTCCATGGCGATGAGACCATGAGGTAGCTAGTCACACTGTAGTGCTAGACAAGAATCAGAGCTCAGACTGGAACCAGGAGTGGGTATCACCCCCAGTGGCCCACTTGTGCTAGCCAAGACACATGTTCAAAGGTCCCACAGCCACCTGTAACAGTGCCATCATCTGGGGACCAATTGATCAAATGTGTAAGCCCGTGAGGCGAAGTTAACATTCAAATTGTATGTAACAGTCTACAAGTAGCTTTGGACAAACTTGATTTGAACTTAGCAATCACTGCAAGTGAGGAAGGACAAGAGAGATGGTCAGCTATCAGAAGCAACACCCAGGCAGAGAGAGAAAACTGATACCCACAGGAGTCTGGGACCACTTTAAAGCCAGTTAGCATTAAGTACCTAATCAGATATTGAGGGCATCATATATCAACAAAAGAGTCTACAATAACTAACAGTAATATAATTTCACTGGCACCCCAAGTCAGAAAAGGGTTAGATTGTATTATTCATACTCTGAGAACTTGTAAAAAGAATGTAATCTTTTTAGAAACCATCCACTTAAAATCCTTTTTAAAAGATCTTTGCTTGAAAAGATAAAGTCAACTGTTAACTCCTTTCTAAAGGGCTCCAAGATAATCAACATTTTACAGACTCTGCTTTTATTTTATTTTGCTGTGTTTGTTGAATGGCATTTTCTGCCCCATGTCTTTCACTTTAATAGCCACTATAGAAAATGATTTTGATTATTTTTCCTCTGCCTTTCAATGAACTCATTACATTTAGTTTTCCTTTGCTTAAGTAAACCTTGATTGACTTTGAATGGGCCCCAGCTAGATGCTTTCTTTAAAGTCTCCTTACCCCTGTGCCAGATAACAAAACTGCGGCATCTTATCTAATTTTAGCATCCTCTGGGAAGTCAGCAACAGCTCTCTGATCTTTCTCTAACATAATTCAATTCCTACCATAGAAGCAATGGGCTCTTGTGTGTCAATTCAATTTCCTATAACTTAGACATACTTATCTGGCTGACAGATCATTTTTTTCCCTTTGAGATAATCAAGTCCTCCCAATATTCCTCCCAAAGAGAGGTCAAATGTTCAAACTGCTTAAAAATAAAGATCAGTGGATGGATATAGGAGTTTGCGGGTGACCTACGGCAGCACTGGTTATAGCTGACCTTCAGAAAATTCTATTAGAAGATCCCAGTAGGAGCTAGGAGTAGAGGAGACTCTCAAGGGTACTTCACTCCAGAAGAAGTACCAAAGAAGGGATAAAGAAAGAGTAATGAAAGTTGCATGAAGTCTCAACAGATGAAGGTTTCTGGTGCCAATCTCTGAGATTCACATAGAGGAAGGAGAAAACTCATTTCTGCAAGCAATTCTCTGACCTCCCTATGTGTGCCCAAATAAACAAAGAGTAATAATTTTTAAAAACCCACTAAGAAGTATCTGCTATATACCAGGTGACAAGATTTATCTCAATTCTTATGACAATTCAAGGGCAGAAGTATGAATGTTCCAATGTTATGCTTTGAGAAGACAGAAGCTATGGGCCTGAATTTCAGAGTCAGTGAGTGGGGAGAGTCATTCCCAACTAAGACCAGGGGCAGAGTCCTCAGCTCATGGAAGACCAGGTGAGAATCTTCACTCACTGTGTGGCTAGAGAATGCCATACAAGGGCAAACATGAGGAACTAGCACCCGGTCAGTAAGACTATCTTCCAACACTGTGTCCACCGCTGTCCTGTTGGACTGGCGTCTAGCTTTTCCCAAGGTATGGTAAAGGACAAACCAAATCACACTGTAGGGACTCCTAGAAGCTCCAGGAAGAACAGTAGAATCTGCATGGGAGACAGTCAGTAAGGTTGGGGATGACTGGGAAAGGGGTGCAGGAAAGACATCACTTCTCCGGAGAGACCGCGATTAGCCCATTATTTCTTTCTTGGAAGAAAAGGTTTCTGTGCGATTGTTCATGTGCAAATATTAATAAGCCCAGATTAAACAGCATGTGATCAATGTGGTCCACTGTCAATAAAAGATTATTCATAAGAAATAATTCTCTCTACTCATAAGACCTCCTAGGCATCTCTCTTATGGATGCAGTCATAGAAAGTCCAATACCTTTGTTTACATTTTTGATAAGTTGATATGTCATTTATAGAAATTTCAAACTCCTCCCGCCATGAACTCAAGGCTGCCAGGTTGGTAACATTCTCTGTGTTTTCGTAACAGGACTCACTTTGGGTTCAGACCAAATGTTTTCCAAGGCAGGAATGACTTGCTTTGGTTCTACAGTTTTCTCAGTCTCCAATGTCAAATGCTTTCAATTTAACACTTCAGCCCGACAGCTAAATTAGCAGAAGTTGATTTTTCTTTAAAGTTAAGGTACTGAGAGAACACTCACACACATCCACTGGCCTGTGTTCAGCTGCATTTGCTGACTGCAGTGCTCCCCCAACCCTTACTGAATTGCCTCCAGCCCTCCACCGCTCAGCTCAGCCTCTTACTTTGTCCATTCTGAAGTCCCCAAGCAAATGCCGCTGTCTCTGTCCTGTCTGTGTCTGTCTGTCTGTCTGTCTGTCTGTCTCTCTCTCTCTCCTTTGTCTCTGTCCTGTCTCATGGGAGGAATTGCATCTGCTAGGCTCTTTACTCAGTGACTACAGCCCTGCAAAGTAAATGGACCAAAGAGAGATCAACATGAGTGAGCATACACATTTTGACTTTCACAGTTTAATACTTTATATGGGTATTACCGGGGTCTCTTAGAACAGGAAGTAAAAATGGGAAACAGTAGTGAGACTCGGGTGCTTAGATACCGTGTAAGAGTGAGCAATCAATGTATTGTGGGAATGAGATGAGACAAAGGGATAGGGCTTCCAGGGGCAGTAGATATGGGAAGGCAAATAAACTGGACATGGGGTGGGGGGAGGCAGGTGAAAGACAAAAATTTACTTCAGTAAGGCTAGCTTATGTAGCTCTACTGTGTGCCATCCCAATCATGAGCCCTCCCCCCTGCCTCTGGTTCAAGGACACCTTCTCTTCACTTCTGGTCCTCAGTTGCCTTCAGCAAAACGGAATCATTTTTCTAGTGTGGCATGTTTTGGGGTGACACATCCTGGTATCCTTCAGCTCTACTGGTGGGCTCCAGGGAGCTTATGTAACCATCTGAGGTCTACCTCTCTGAGCACTCCAGGCCGTCAGATCTCCTTTCTCCTCCCAGGTCACAGCAGAACAGGAAACAGAGTCCCTGATGCCACTCGGGGCCCTCAACTTCAAAATCATGGCAGCCTGCCTCTCATCAACACTGAGCCCAAGGCAGCAGGGCCACCCCACTGTCACCACCTCTACTGGTTGCTCTCGGATCTGTCTCCAGACCGGACTAAGCACTAGACACACATTGATTCCTAACCTCACAGCGAAGCATTTCCCTCAAATCCGTGCTTAATGCAGAACCATTTATTCTTAATGCCCCAAAGCCAGGCACCAAGGCACAGAAGCCCATTCTGACAACCCATTGGATCCGCACAGAGTTCAAAAGTCTTTTCTGAACCCCCTAAGCTAAAAGGGATATTCTGATCTGAAGTCATTCTTGCACAGTTTTCCTTCCCTTAAGCCTAGACTGCCTCAAAAAATACAACCATCTGACCATCTCTAGTCTTAGTGTGAGATTAGCAGGCCTATAAAAAAGGGGGTGGGGAGAGATGCCCCTGCATTCAACTTGCTGTGAATATAATGAGCCTTTGGGCTTCACTGTGGGCCTTCAGGGGCTGACTCACACTTCCTCAGTACCTTTGCCTACAGCTGGCACGGAAGCTAACACCCAGTGGCTTTAGCAGGTATGTCCAAAGTTATGGGGGGGGGGTCCTTCGGCTTCATGCCATATCTGCTTCTGCTCCATCCTGCTCTGCTGCATGCAGAGATACAGAAGACTGCATCTACCTGTGGATATCTTTCCATAGGTCCCAGCTAGTACATACTCATGATGTCTGAGTCTCCAGGTCCCTTTGGCTGATGTCACTATACAGCTGCCCCTGCATGAAGTTTCTCTTTCCTCTAATGCACTAATGCAATATAGCCTCAGGATCACTGGTCCATTGTTATAAGGAAATATTTCAGTCAAAAGGATAAGGAGTCAAAAAATCAAATGATACTCTGGTCTGAGAGTCATTAAAAGTTAACTCCAGCTTCCCAAAAGAGCAAGATTGCATACACTCCAGGGACTATGGACCACGTAAACACCCCTCCTCAAATTTCACAAGAAAACTCCTACTTTTTGTAGCACAGGCTGGCCCCAAACTCAGAATCCTCTCGACTCAGCCTTCAGAGTGCAAAGATTATGGGAAGGTGCACACAGCCATCAGGCATAAGGACTATATTTCCCTGCCTTTCCTACCATCAAGTATCACCAAGTCATTAGATGATGGTCCAGACTGACTCACTGGCTGAGTCAGTGAGGCTCAGAGGTTTAGAAGGCTTACCCTAACATACAGGAAACTTTGGGATCAGGTCCTAGAAATGCTGACAGTAGTGGTGGTGGTGGTGGTGGTGGTGGTGGTGGTGGTGGTGAACTGTTCAATGATTGTTAGTACAAATGCTGTGCAGCAGCTTTCTTGAAAGAGATGTAATTCCCTCTGCATCATTCTTTCTGTTACATGGAATGGGGCTTTGATGACAAAAGGCCATCCCCTAAAGATGGTGGAATACTTTATTGGAAGGAATCCTGTTTCCTTAGAGTCTCTGGTGAGCTTCCATGGATGTACAGGGCTGCCTTGCCCTGGACATTTTACACAAAATATTTTAGTCACTGCTCATTTGCATCATGTGTAGAGCACAGAAAGATTAGTGTCTGCTGCATCTGGGGACAGGTGGGTCTTTCCTCTGCATGGGTGTGGGGTGAGGATAGCCAGAAGAGTGTCAAGGGAGCTTGGAGAGTTGCCACTTGTAGGTGGCAGTATTTATGAACCGCTCTTGACCTCCGCAGCAGCACAAAGAATCGGGCCAAGCAGAGAGGTTTTGTCTTACGGTTCTGGAATGTGTGTTTGATGGTGACTTCTCCCCCTTGTTCTACCTTACAGCCTTGATAGGAATGGATCTGATTTAATGGGCCTGTCTCTTGTGCTTCAAGATGTCAAGTGCCCTTTTCTTGTGACTTGTGGGGATTTGCTCACAGTTGCCATAGAGACCGAGTGAATCCGAGTTCAGCTACAACAGCAAGGCCTTTTAATTCAGAGACATATTTTGAAGAGGAGACCAATATGTAAGACAGTAAAGTTACTCATCTTGCATTATTAGCACAGAGGAGCATGCTCGAGTCTTCCTTCAAAATCTTAGGGGATATTATCCCAAGAAGCCCATATTTGCGAGTGAATCACAAAATGATTAATTAAATACATTTTCTTCACCCACTTAGCACCTGTCCTCGAAGAATGCTTTTCTTCCAGCATCTTAAATAAGAAAATTAAGTCATCAGCTTACTTCTCTGGGTAGCACATGTCTTCCAGCCTTATTGCTCATCCACATGTTGCAGAACTGATCTACAAGTAGCAGTCTGTGATGGAAATGGTGCTGGACTTGGTGAAGTAGGACGGAGCTTTTCCTCGTCTCTGATCTGAAGTAGCTGACTGTGGTTTCAGGGAGGGATACTCTGGGCTATGCTTCCTGGATCCACAGCCTGAGGGCTGACATAAGATGACCTCTGAGGTTCTGCACAACCCTGAGACTTAAGAGCTTTTCTGACTTGTTTTTTCAAGCATGAAGGCTGCCACAGACATACTGCCCTTTTTCTCTGTGACTGGAGCACAGGTTAGTGTAATGGGTGCTCACCATGTGAGAATTGGTGGTGTAAATGAGTGAGTGTGTAAAGGGGGAAAGAAATGGCCTGGCTTAAGGAGAGATTTACTTAAACATTTCATAGTTATGTCCAGATTTGGAGGCAGGGATTAATTTGGTTTCCTGTTTCATTTTTGTCTTATTAAGTTAAATAGATATACAAGTTGATTATCAGCATGGAAATGACTTTGAAACCAAGACCAGAGGACAGCATCTTAACTGTTTGTATCCCTCACCACACTTGAGTCAAGTGTATACATCCCTCACAGGTCAAGCGACTCTGTCACGCTGCCTTTCTCTAAGACAAAATCAGAGACCATGAGGAACTTTGTCTAGACCCGAGTTACATCCCCTGTGAGATTCAAAGTCTTGAATCTCCTGCAGGGCAAATTTCCAAGACAGTTTCTTTCCTTGTTGCAGACTGAGAGTCATTGTTCTTAGTCAAAACCAAAAACTAAATTAAACATAAGAGAACAAGCCAGGAATCTAAACTCCTTCCCAGGAGTTTCTGATGACTCCCACAAAGGAAGGGAAACTCAGGCGGAGAGGAAGCAAGAAGATATATAGGTCAGAGTTGACTGGGTTTACATTCTGGTTCCCCAGGCAAATGTTCCTGTGACACTGCTCTGCTTAACACACTGCCCTTGTGGGGAGCCTCACCCAGTGTTTGCAGGTGTGTGTGTGTGTGTGTGTGTGTGTGTGTGTGTGTGTAGAGCTAAATATGCTAACTGTGTGAAAGAGCCAAGCCCCCATCTTTAAGACACTCCTGGCAAAGAAGCTATGTTTTGCTTCTTTGTAGGTTAGATATATGAATTCACTTTTCCGTTGTGATAAAACACAGCAACCAGAAGCAAGCTGTGAAAGAAAGACTTTGTTTTGACTTATGGTTCCAGAGGGACAGAGTCCATCAATGGCGGGGGTGGGGGGTGGGGAGGAAGGATGGCATGGAGGCAGGAACAGGAAGCAGGGATCACATTTCTTCTATACACCGGAAGCAGAGTGAAGTGGGTGGTGCTGCAAGGAGGTACAGTGAGGGGGAGCAGGAAAGGAGGCAAGGCTAAAACCACTCAAAGCCCCGCCTCAATGACGTATTTCCTCCAGCAAGACTCCATGGATTCCCGAAACAGCACCAACTCAGGACCAAGTCAAATACGTGTTGTATAGAGGATATTTTGCATTCAAACCACTATAGATGAATTAAGATTATATGACTCCATCTCTGCGGGGTCATTATGTGAAGTATCTAAGCCAACAGAATATATGGCTTGTTCAACTTCTAATTGTTTTCTGGTCTGTAAATGAAAAAATATATCAGAATATTTTTTAATCAGAAGTCTTCTTACTGTAAGTCTAGTTGAATTTTTTAAGAAATTTGCTTAAAGGCTAGTTCCTTTTCGCCCCAGTGAATTATTTGTATGTCTGTAATTTGCCCTTCTCCTATCAGGCTTGTTGATTTATTTTCAGAGTGTGTTACCTAACTGGGAAAGAGTTCAGGCCCTCCCAGCTAGAAGTTGCAAATGTTTCTCCCAGTTGGTCATTTGTCTCCTGACTTTGCTTGTGGCATATTTTGCCACTGAAAATGGTTTCATGTAGCCTTAGACAGGCTTATTGATCTTTTCTTTTACTATATTGAGTCACAGAAAAGCTTTCCAACTAAGAAGTCAGAAAGTCACCCAAGTTTTCTCAGAAAAAATAAATAGCTCCATTTATTACACGCAGCTCTTCAACCCATTAGGAGTTTTTCCTTGTTTTTCTCCTTCGTCCTAAGATGCAGTCTCTTTCTGGGTGTGTATGAAAGTATATCCAGAGGGGATTAAGAAGGGAAGAACCCCCCTGGTGGTGGTCCACAGTATCCCCTGAGCTCTGGTCACAGATTGAATAAAAGGAGCTGGGAGAGTTAGCTGGGCACCCAGTCACCATGTCAACAAAAATAATCAGCACAATGGAAGAAGCCTTCTCATCATACCATACCAAGGCAGCTGTCATCTTTCAAAGACTCTTTCTTGCAAACAAGAGGAGTGCTCTTCCCAGATTCCCTTGCCTGAACCAGATCCAACAGGCTCCAAGTGGTGTGAGACTGGAGTAGGCCTTGAGTGTCCATCTTACTCAGTGGTCACCACAGGTTCTCTTTGCTGTGTGGAAATCGTCATCACCTCCCCTCTCATCGTCCTTGCCTCCTCCCAGTATGGGCCTCTCATTTGGTCTTTCCTGCCTTCGTGCTGACTGTGACTCCTTGTCTCATTTACTCTTATGTTTCAACGAGATTTGTGAAGAAATCTCTCTCAGAATCTCTTCTGAAGCAATAGTCCTCAGCAGACCAAATAGAAGTCTGTGGGGATGCAGAGATGGGCCACCAGAAGACCAGTGTCTGAGATCATTGAGAGCTGTTTTTCAACATGTCAGCACCTTGTGCGTAGCCAGAACCTTCCCTCTGACATTCTGTAACCATCCTGTTCATTCACGCCCTGGGTTGACATGGACTACTTCCCATCGAATCTGGAGTTCAGTTCAATCTCTTACTCCTTCACGAAGCCTGTCCTAACTGGACTGGAGCAGGTAATTTCTGTGTTTCTCATTGCTAATCATAGCAGCAGGATGGAGGGAAGTTTATTGGATAAATGTCTAATAAATACATAAGCTTCAAATAGCATAATGTTTTGAAGGAACAAATGACAAAGGCTATAAAATCTCTGCTGTAAAACAATAGGGCATGATTAAGTTCATGGTACCCTACCATCTGTCTTTAATGTGCTGTCTCTTATCTTTGCCATGCTCCCTGAAATCTAGAGATTACGGTGGAGGCTGGGACTGTAGGTTATGCAAACAAAATTCAAACTCATAAACCTCTCATGACTTGGGTTAAAACTTCATTATCTGGGAAAGGACAAAATAACATGGTGACTGTCCCAGGACTAGCTTGACAGTCTCCTATTGATGCAGCTGTGGCCACCAATAGATTGTTTAATCTGCTCACCTAAAGATCCTGTGATGAGTGTGTGCTTATCCCCATCATATTCATAAGAGGCTGAGGCACAGAGCTTCAGGTCATCAGGCTGGGTCCTTTGTCACTCAGCTAGTATGGGAAGGAACTGGGAACTCCACTAGAGGTTGTTTTCTGCACAAACGATGCTACTTTGATTGTTAGGAAGTGGTTAAGGACAAGGCGGCGCCTGTGCTCTTTTAGATCCATAGTTTTCCCATCAATAAAAACCAGCATGGCCTGGGAGTATTATGTGAATGGTAGAAAGAAAGAGAGGAAGTGAAAGAAAAAAAGAAAAAAAAAGAAAGTTAACATAGTACATTTTCTCTTTATTTTAGAAAGAATTATAAGTGATCTACCAACTGGATAATGTTACTTTAATCAATTTAGAAGTGTAAGTCTCTTTAGAAAATTCCAACTCCAAATGTGTTCCTGTAATGATTTCTGTGCTCTTTCATTCCCCTTTCCTTTCTCTTAAGACTGAATGGAAATGATGGTAAAGATGCATGGAGATCGGACACATCTATCAGAATGCTGAAAACCAAAGACATGGTTGATGACTTGAAGATGTTTCTGGAAGAATGGAGAGTGAGTGTCTTCAAGAAGGAAGTAGACTTCAATGTGAAAATCAAAGCAATTACCTTTCTGATAATAAGAAAAGTAGAGCAAGCTGGAAAATCAATACAGCAGCACAAAACTCTTCTAAGATAGTAAGATATGGTATAGATTTGAATACTTGAAGTAAGACATGGCCTTGCATTCATTTTGCCAAATATTTTTCTCTAAGGAGGACACACTTAATGAGATAGAGCTAGGTTCATTTTTCCCCCCTATCGACTCAATCATGCTAACTGGTTTTACAGTAAGTGTTTTAGTGATCCTGCTATATGAAAAATCACCCCAGAATGTAATGGCTTAAAACAAAAATCATTTACTGTTGGTCATAGCTTCTGTGGCCAAGAGAAAATTGGAAACAGCTCAACTAGGTGGTTCTGGCTCCAAGTGATGTGGGAGGCTCTGTAGTTAAATGGTATCTGGGACTGGATTAATCAAAGAGCTTCTTCACTCACACATCTGGTTCCTGTGCTGGGAAGACTACAGCGCTAGGTAGCTGGGGATGCTTTGGCCACTCTCTCCATGTCAATGTGACCTGAAAATATGGTTTCTCCAGAATGACAGTTTCAGGTTAGGGAGACTTCCTGCATGATGGCTCAGGGCTCCAGAAGTCTATCTCCCAAGGATGGGTAGGATAGAAGCTAAATTGCTCTTATAATCTAGAATGAGAACACAGAAAGCATTATTTCTACTGGACTCCACCAAGCAGAATAGTCAACAAAATCCCTCCTGAGGCTCAAGGAAAATCGAGAGGATTCTAATTCTTGCTGTAAACAGTGGCAAGTTTTTAGAAGACTATAAGGCTGAAGCTATTTTTTTGTAGCTATTTTTTAGAAATATGGTCCCTCGCAGTGTCAAACCTATCCCTCTTTGTTAACTTGAACTATAAATATCAACTTCAAGATAAAACGTGAGTGGTAAATAATATAAAACAAAGTGTAAGTTTTATAAACCTTAAAAATGAAGACAATTATATTACTGACATAGCAAAATAATATAGAAGCACAAATATAATAATCCTTTTTGGGTTTTATGGTTGGTTGGTTGGTTGGTGGGTTGATTGGTTGGTTGTTGTTAAGTAGACGGGTGGGTTGGTTGGTGGGTTGGTTGGTTGTTGTTAAGTAGACGAGTTGGTTGGTTGGTGGGTTTGGCTGCTTGGCTGCTTGGTTTGAAACAGAGTCTCACTGTGTGACTCTAGCTGGTCTGGAATTTGCTATGTAGCCCTGCTGGCTTCAAACTCACATAGATCCATTTGCCTCTACCTCTGCTACCATGGGATTAAAGACATCACCGCCATGCCCAGATCTCCTTTTGGGTTTTGTTGGCATTCAGCTCTGGAATTAAAGCCATGCACTACCACACCTAACCTATACAGTTCCCACACCCCTTCTTATACTCTCCCTTTCTCGTAGTCCCTACCTGTGATCCCAGCCTGGTAATTAGTTGGGTCTACCCAGTTATTGCCTGTCAGCTACTTTTATTTAACTAGTCAGAAAAGATAGATGGTACATAGAAGCATCAACTCCCAACAGAAGCAATCACTGGGAGTGGGTTTTGAATGTTCATAGACTAGCTTGATTTCAAGTGTGCTCTCTCTACTGAAAGTGTGTGGTTGAACATGTGTCCTGTCGGCTTCTTGCTCCTGCCACACTGCCTGCTGCTGGCTGCTATGCATCCCCAGTATAATATACTCTAGTCCCCTTGGCACCATAAACCAAAACAAACTCTTCCATAAGTTGCTTTTGTTCGTGCTATTTTATTCCATCTGTTGAAATGTCAACTAATACAGGAAGTCAATACTTGGCTCATAAAAATCTATTATACATATTAAGGAAGAGATATCCAAACTGTGAGGGAAGATAACCCAAAAGATTCGAACAGACATTTCACAGGATATGGGGAGGACAAATGCCCAATAAATATATAAAACGACGCTCAGTATTGGAGGTTACCAGAGAGATTCAAATTAAACCCAAAATACAACATCTCTACACATTTCACAGAAGGGACACAAAGACTGACAAGGCTGAGACCAGCATCAAATTTATCTGGATGTGTATCAAAGGAAACCTCATACTTAGCTGGTGACATTATTGGGTTCAAATGGCAAACAGCTACTATAGTCACCTTGGAAAACAGTAATATACTAAACAGAACCATATACTTACCTTTTAACCTACAATTCTCCTCTCCTAAATATGTACATGTACATAAACAGACATGTTAAAACATGCATGGAAACATTAATAAGAGCCATATATAGAACCAAGAGCATACTATTATATAATGGTAATATGAAACTCCACCCCAAGGGAAGGTCTTGAATGCTTAAGTAGCTCTAAAGGGGAAGACATTAAAACTTGGGGAGTAGACAACTTAGAAATAACAGGAAGTCCCTGAAACTAACCAGATTTACAAGGTGTCCCCCCTCACAAAGGTTACATAAGCAATAAGGATTGCTGGGGTGAGGAGATTCTCCAACTGCCAAGCTGTCAGCAAATCTCGAAGTAAAATCTTCAGGGTTCCAGCTTAATTGAGTTGTCATTTATGCCAGTGTAGACTTTCAGTAATGTAGCTGCCTTTGAATTGTCCATAATTCTGTAAGTAACACATTACCTACACTCCCTAGTACCCACATAAAACAAAGCAGGTATGGCTACTTGTCTACTTGTCTGCAATCCTAACACTCATGAGGCAGATGTAAGGGACCCCAGAGCAAGCTGGCCATCTAGCTAGTCAAATCAGTAAGCTCAGGGTAGAAGGAAGAGACCCTGACTTGATACATAAGGTAGACAAAGATTCTGGAAGACATATGATGTCAACTTTTGGACTCCCTATTTACTAGAAGCTGTGCACACACATGCTCCCACATTTATGTGTATGCATACATACATGCACATCTTACACACACATATATGCAAAAAGAAAGAAAAATAAATGATTCATTTATGATAAACAATTTTATGAGTTCTCTTTTTAAAAAAATAAAATCACTTGACTGCAGTGGACTCATAAATGAAAACAACATACAGCTAGATTAAGGCACCCACTCCAACACTTGTCCAGTCTCAGACTCCAGACCTCAGTGAGCTTCCATGAAGTTAGGCTGGCCATTCTGCAGCTGTGGAGCCTCCTTTACAGTTTTAAGCTTTGATTTCAGTTACAATTTTATGGATGTATACACCACTAACAAGGAAAAACTATGACAGAGCTGAGACCAGGAGAACAATTCCTATTCCCATTCATACTCACGGGTCCCTTGCCTACATTCCACCCTTCTCATCATCTAAGCACCCTTTCTTGGTGCCCTTTCTACATGTTGCACTGCACCACACATACAACTGTTTACATGTATACAATACAGGCTAGGATCTGCACACGAAGGAAGAAAATGCAGGTCTTATTTGTTTTGGTTTCTGAGTTTGGGCAAGCTCACTTAATATTTTCCATTCTAAACCCATCAGTTTCTCTGCAAATTTTATGTCCTTTTCTTTACAGATACTATTCCAAATACTATTCCACTTTGTAGATGGGTCCAGAGAGCTCTGAACAACCAGCCTCTCACATACATAATCACTTCTCAGAACACAGCTTCTTTTCAAAGACTCACTAGCAAGTGATGGCAAAAAAAGATAGCCGCATGCTAAGTTTGCGGAGATAGTCGCTAGGAAGTAGATATACAAAGTTTATGCAAAGACATTGTCACTGTCCTTTTTGTCTACAGTGAGTGCTCTTTCTCCAAATTAAAACTGAGTGAAAAGTTATGTGACAATCTGACTTACAATTACAATACTATCAATTATAGTCAGCAGCCAGCAGGCACATTCAGGCACACAGTGGTGATTATTACAGTTGTTCAGATGGCAATGGAAACCACCCCTCCTCCACCCTTGCCTCCTTCCTCCTCCTCCCTCCTCCCTCCTCCTCCCTCCATTCTTCCTCATGCTTTTCCTCCTTCTCTTCTTCATTTTCTTCCCTCTCCCCTCCCCCTCCTTTCTCTGTGCTGCTATAAAATCAAATGCAAGTTTTCACAGATGCTAAACAAGCCCTCTAGTACTGAGCTATACCCCTGGCCCTTTATCTTACTATTTTTCAGAATTGAGGGTTGAAACCAGGGCTTAACTTCATTTTTTTTAAAACAAACAAACAAAAATTGGATTAAACGACATATCTAGCATGGCAGCATGCTTCATTTTAGACTTTAAAGCTTTAAGAATTTTTTAATGTTTGGGTTGGGCAATGGTGGTGCACGCCTTTGATCCCAGGACTTGGGAGGCAGAGGCAGGTGGATTTCTGAGATTGAGGTCAGCCTGGTCTCCAGAGTGAGTTCCAGGACAGGCAGGGCTACACAGAGAAACCCTGAATTTTTAATGTTTGAAGTGCATTTATATTTCATCAAAAATTTTAAGAAGGCTCCAGGGAAGAGAGATGAACAGACCAAGAGTAGGCCCGGAGAAGCTTCATCTTTAAAAGGAAGCGCTTTGAAATAGAAAAAAAAATAATAAAGCAACTATTATGCAGACACAATTAACATATGCCTTTATTATTTAAGGTAAATATTATTTCACAGCAAAATGAACGGGCTGAGCAAGACCTTAAATATGTAACAGGAGACAAAGGTGAGGATTGGGGCAGCAGCCTTTCCTAAAAATAAAATGCACTTTCCTTATTCCCAACGTGTACTGAGTCCCATGGAGTGGCACCACTCGAATGCTGTACAAATGCTCTTTGAAGGGTGATGAATAAACATTCCAATGGAGTGGACTTTATAACAGCATTAGGAAACCAATAGGTCAAGTCAACATTGGCTCAGTTAGGGCACGCTGTTGCTGCCTGTGCAGTAATGGAGTGTCTGGCCAGCTGCAACGTCAATAGGTCAAAGCAATTGACCAGTAATGGTGGGGGACAGGCCTGAGCTAGCTGCCTTTTGGTTCCTGCGGCCCAGCTTAAAAAAATTCAAAAGCTGCACTCGGAACCACTTTATTCCCGTGTTGTGCTGGAGAGGGGAACCGTGGCACATCTCTGCATTCAACTCGGATGCTATCACTCAGCAAAGGTGACATTTGAGAGATTCATTTTCTGGAGGCAACAATTACACAAGAGCATTCAAGGAGGCAGAAATCATGATCTTGAGGAAGAGCACCTTGAACAAATTAATACAAGGTGGAGTGCTTCTGTTTAATTTCCTTCTTAAAGTGCTGAGGTCACACCAGTTGCCCCATGGTGGGCGACAGACTGCTTTAGAAGCTGCATTTGCTAAGAACTATAGTCCCTTCTCTTATGCCAATGAGGTAGCTAAGAGCAACGTGAGAGCCTGGCATCTCTGCCTTCACTTTGCATCTTTCTGCCTTACTTTGGGTTAGCTGCTTACCTTTGTACATAGGCATGCTATTCAATTATAGATTATCTATCTGGAAACTGGTTGTATAGAACCCATCTCATTGCCCCTTCAAAGCAGAAAGCACAAAGAGTAACTGAGACCTGAGACTTCTTACTGTCAACTATTTATAATGGTCTGTTTCAGAACCCCTTAAATGCATCTAAATGCCTTAGTTGGTTGTTGTAAGTGTGAGGTCACTTTGGGCGAAGCACATGGCTGCATAGTGGGTCACCAGGGCAGCTAGGTGAGATCTGATAGACAAGTTCTTTTCAGGTAATTCCATATGATGCTAAGCTAGAGAGCTGATTTGTAGAGGTATCTAGACTCAGGGGACTTGGGGACCATTGTATGTATGTATGTATGTATGTATATATGTATGTATGTATGTATGTATGAATGATGAATAGATAGATAGATGGTTGTCTAGAATGAAAAACCTCATGTAAGTAACAATGATTTACTGACACAAATCAAAGACAAAGGCATGGTGTCCTTGCCATAATTATCCTCTGGTGTATGTTTAGGGCTTCGGTAACAAAAGGCCAGAGAAGACACAAGGGTGTGTTTTGAGCCCAAGATAGAACCACTAACGCTTGAAGAAAGTTGGTTGTGCTTTTTAAATTCAAATTTTAAATAATTTTTTTCTGATACAATAGCCAACTTTATTCATAAAATTTATATTCTTTCCATTGAGAAAGGTTACAGGAGTAAAGCTCTCTTGAGTTCTAGCTGTATACAATCAGCAAGGACAAGCTGTACCTCACAAAAGCATCTTTTTCTACAGAGGCAGTTTATACATGTAATTGTAAGTATAATGACCAATCAATGATGAGTGGTTCTCCTACATGCTATACCTGGGAAGAGCATGAGAGCCCATTCAGAGAACAAAGAACAATTCTCTTTTTGAAGAACCTGAGGTCACAAGACTCTTGTCCTTTTTTTTCTTTTCTTATTTTTTTTTTTAACTAAGTTTATTGTTTCACTCTGATGCTGCACTTTGTATTTGGTATCTGTCTAAAAATTTTTCTGCTTCATCCAGATTTTTCCAGTTTTGTTGAATATAGGCTTTTTAGTAGGATCTGATGATTTTTTAAATTTCCTTGGCTTCTGTTGTTATGTCTCCCTTTTCATTTCTGTTTTTAATTTGGATACTGTCTTTGTGCCCTCTGGTTAGTTTGGCTAAGGGTTTATTTATCTTGTTGATTTTTTCAAAAAACCAGCTCCTGGTCTTGTTGATTCTTTGTATAGTTCTTTTTGTTTCTACTTGGTTGATTTCAGCCCTGAGTTTGATTATTTTCTGCCATCTACTCCTCTTGGGTGTATTTGCTTCTTTTTGTTCTAGAGCTTTCAGGTATGCTGTTAAGCTGGTAGTGTATGCTCTCTCCAGTTTCTTTTTGGAGGCACACAGAGCTGGGTTTTCCTCTTAGCACTGCTTTAATTATGTTCCATAAGTTTGGGTATATTGTACCTTGATTTCATTAAATTATAAAAAGTCTTTAATTTCTTTATTTCTTTCTTGACCAAGAAAGTTTTCATTGAGTAGGGCGTTGTTTAACTTTCATGTGTATGTGGGCTTTCTGTTGTTTTTGTTGCTATTGAAGACCAGCCTTAGTCCATGGTGATCTGATAGGATTCATGGGATGATTTCAATCTTTTTGTAACTGTTGAGGCCCGTTTTGTGACAGATTATATGGTCATTTTTGGAAAAGGTACCATGACGTACTGAGGAAAAGGTATATTCTTTTGTTTTAGGATGAAATGTTCTATAGATATCTATTAAATCCATTTGATTCATAGCTTCTGTTAGTTTCAATGTGTCTCTGTTTAGTTTGTGTTTCCACGATCTGTCCATTGCTGAGAGTGGGGTGTTGAAGTTTCTCACTATTATTGTGTGCAGTGCAATGTATGCTTTGAGCTTTAGTAAAGTTTCTTTTATGAATGTGGGTGCCCTTGAATTTGAAGCATAGATGTTCAGAATTGAGAATTCTTCTTGGTAGATTTTTTCCTTTGATGAGTATAAAATGTCCTTCCTTTTCTTTTTTGATAACTGTTGATTGAAAGTTGATTATATTCAATATTAGAATGGCTATTCCAGCTTGTTTCTTGGGACCATTGGCATCGAAAATTGTGTTCCAGCCCTTTACTCTGAGGTAGTGTCTGTCTTGGGTACTGAGGTATGTTTCCTGTATGCAGCAAAATGCTGGGTCCTGTTTATGTATCTAGTCTGCTAGTCTATGTCTTTTTATTGGGGAACTAAGTCCATTGATGTTAAGGAATAGTGGTTGTTGCTTCCTGTTATTTTTGATGTTGTTTTTATGTTTGTGTGGCTAACTTCTTTTGGGTTTATTGATAGAAGATTTTCTTGCTTTTTCCAGGGTATAGTTTCCCTCCTTGTGTAGGCATTTTCCATCTATCATCCTTTGCAGGACTTGATTTGTGAAAAGATATTGTATAAATTTGTTTTGTCATGGAAGATCTTGGTTTCTCCATCTATAGTAATTGAGAGTTTTACTGGATATAGTAACCTGGACTGGCATTTGTGTTCTCTTAAGGTCTGTATGACATATGCCCAGGATCTTCTAGCTTACATAGTCTCTGGTGAGAAGTCTGGTATAATTCTGATAGGTCTGCCTTTATATGTTACTTGACCTTTTTCCCTTACTGGTTTTAATATTCTTTCTTTGTTTTTGTGCATTTGGTGTTTTGACTTTTATGTGACAGGAGGAATTTCTTTTTTGGTCCAACCTATTTGGAGTTCTGTAGGCTTCTTGTATGTTCATGGACATCTCTTTCTTTAGGTTAGGAATGTTTTCTTCTATAATTTTGTTAAAGATATTTACTGGCCCTTTAAGTTACGAATATTCACTCTCTTCTATACCTATTATCTTTAGGTTTGGTCTTCTCATTGTGTCCTGTATTTCTTGATGTTTTGGGTTAGGAACTTTTTGCTTTTTGTATTTTCTTTGACTGTTGTGTCAATGTTTTCTATGGTATCTTCTACACCCGAGAATCTCTCTTCTATTTCTTGTATTCTGTTGGTGATGCTTGCATCTATGACTCCTGATCTCTTTGCTAGGTTTTCTCTCTCCAGGGTTGTCTCCCTTTGTGATTTCTTTATTGTTCTGTTTCCATTTTTTTTTTAATCCTGGATGTTTTTGTTCAATTTCTTCACCTGTTTGATTGTGTAGGGGAATTTTGTGTTTCCTCCTTAAGGGCTTCAAGCTATTTACCTGTATTCTCCTATAGTTCTTTAAAGGAGTTATTTATGTCCTTCTTAAAGTCTTTTATCATCATCATGAGGAGTGATTTTAAATCAGAATCTTGCTTTTCTGGTGTGTTGGGGTATCCAGGGCTTACTGGGGTAGGAGAACTGGGCTCTGGTGATACCAAGTAACCTTGGTTTCTGTTGTTTATGTTCTTGCCCTTGCCTCTCGATATCTGGTTATCTCTGGTGTTAGCTGCTCTTGCTGTCTCTGACTGTGGCTTGTCCCTCCTGCAAGCCTGTGTGTCAGTACTCCTGGGAGACCAGTTCTTTCCAGGAGGAATTTAGGTATGGAGAACTGTGGCACAGAGTCAGTTCTGGGGCAGACAGAAACCAGAAGGATCCTGTCCCTGGCTATTCCTTGGTTCCCATGTCCTGATGACTCTGGGCAGGTCCCTCTTGGGCCAGGAATTTGAGTAGAAGTCGTGGTCTTACCTGTGCTCATAGGTGTGTCTTCTGGGACACCAGCTCTCTTCTGGCAGTATTTGGGTATGGAGTGCTGTGGCACTGGATCAGCCTTAAATATTTTTTATTGTAAATGAATTTTATCTATGCAAAAATCCAAAGACAGAATTTACATATATCCTTTTCTAAGTTTTATCTGTGATTGAGATGGGGATAATATACTATTATTGCTTGCTTGTTTGTTTTTAAGATTTGTTTATTTTATGTATGTGAGTACACTGTAGTTGTACAGATGGTTGTGAGCTTTCATGTAGTTGTTGGGAATTGAATTTTTAGGACTTCTGCTCATTGTGGTTGGCCCTGCTTGCTCAGTCCCTGCTTGCTCTGGCACAAAGATTTATTTATTATTATACATAAGTACATTGTAGATGACTTCAGATATACCAGAAGAGGGTGTCAGATCTCATTATGGTTGGTTGTGAGCTACCATGTGGTTGCTGGGATTTGAACTCAGTGCTCTTACCCGATAAGCCATCTTGCCAGCCTGATTGCTTGTTTTTGAGACAGAATCTCACTATATAACCTCTACTAATAATAAGTTTACTATGCAGTCCAGACTAGCCTTGAATTCATGATACTCCCTTTTCAACTTCCTGAATGCTGGGGTTATAGGTACTTACTACCATGCCCTCCCACTTAGAACAGTTATTAACCCAATATTGATGGTTCTTATGAACTAAATTTGGTTGCTTGGATTTGCTTTGTGTCTACCTAGTAACCACTTTTTATCCAGGGTTTCATTTAGGTTATCATATTGCAACTAATTGTCATCTGTCTTTGTAGTTCTTTTGGCTGTGATACATTCTCAAACTTATTGTTCTTGATGGCCTTGGTAGTATTGACAACGGGTGAGGTGGCTTGTACAATGTCCTTTGATTGGGATGTGATTGGCTTTTCTCTCACTTAGAAGTTTTGTGAACAAGACCCCAGAGGTCAAGTGCCTTTCCAGTGCATACCCAGGGTGCCCATAGCCAATCAGCATGACTGTGGAGGTTCATCTTCATTCTCCACTGGGTTTGGAATCCCCATAGAGATACACCTATGGGGTTGCCTGTGATGTGTTTCCAGAGAGGCTTGACTGAAGAGGGAAGACCAATCCCGATGTGGGTGGTACCATCCCATGGGCTGGGGTCCCAGACTAAACAATAAGGAAAAGGCAACTGAGTGTCAGGACTTATCTCTCTGCTTCCTAACTACCAGCTGCCTCACAATCCTGCTGCCACGGCTAACACCTTGACACCACACATCCTCCATCATGATGAACTTTACCCTCACAGTGTGAGCCCAAATAATCCATTCCTCCTTAAGTAAATAGCCAGGTTATTTCCTTGCAACAGTGAGAAGAGAACTCATGCACACTACGAAGACCATCCTTCCTATAGGGACAAGGAAGAAACCCTTTCAATTTAACTCATTCCGGGACCAAGTCAAATTCCATGTCCACATCTCTTACCTTATCCAGTGAAAGCCTGATGGGAAATGAATGATACTCATGAGCCTTCAATGAGCTGGGCACCAGCCTACACAGAGACTTTGTTTTTCTCTACATGTTGCTCCACGGGTTTCAGATTCAATGTCAGTATATAGAAGTGTATAGTATATCTCTCTTCTAAATATTGTCAGATGTAAGGGCATATGGGTCAGGATGCCTGGAAAACAGATTCTGAGACAGATTGTGTGCAGGATGTTTGATGTGAAGTAGAAATTCTTCACATCAAAACTGACATGACAGGACACTGATTGGTCAGTGGAGAAGCCCAACCACACAATCCATGCAGGTATAACAGAGACCTCATCCAGTCATGTGTAAAGTTCTGAATCTAGGTAATTTCCTGGAGATACTGTGGTGAATGTTAAGGGGGCAAGGCCTTTGTACATCAACCAGTTATTAAATGAAGGCTGTGCCCAGGAAGACATAAGTTTGACCAAAGCAGTTTGTTTGAATCACAGGTAGCCTAGAGAGGGTGAGGCTCCAGCAAAGTCTTTGTTGATAATATTCCCAGCACCAAGAAGAATAAATCTGTGCCCAATTCTGGGGAATGTCCTACGTGGCATCCCCCATTGCTCACAAAGAAAAGAAAAATCTATTTATCAACCTTAGTTGAGTACCCAATGGATTAGCTGGTGAAAGGTAACTAAGTTGGCTCCCTGGATTATCTTCCTGGCAAATAATAAGCATAGAAGGCAGGCAAAGCTTAAGGCAGATTAAAACAAAAAACAAAACAAACAAACAAAAAAAACCCCAGCAGTGAACCCGAGGAAGGGTTGTGCAAAGTAAGCATTGGGCAATGAGCTCCTGCGTAGCATATAAGGAAGAGCTGACATGTGCTGCCTCCTGTTAGGAAAGCTGGCCCTGGGCGGAGTTGTGAAAGGGATGAAGCTTGGGTGGCTTCCTCTCTCCCTGGCACTCAGCCAAGCACTTGATCTGTCCATGCTCAGTTCCATTTAATGATCCTGGGCTGCTCCTTAAGGTGACAGCACCGACAGAACACAGGCTAGCTCCCTCTTAGGTCCCCCCTTCAGGTGGAGTGACCACAAGGCAGGACATGTTAGCTCAACGGAGATACTGATGGCTCATGCCTCTGCACTACAGCCAACAGGGGAGGCAGTTCCTGCTTTCCACTTCTCGGGAAGCCTATAGTCTGTATACCAGGGCCAGCCTCTCTCTCCCATCTGCATGAATATCCTAGACCAGATATAATGGCTTTGCACCCATCTAAGTGGCTTAAAAACAACAGAAATGAATTCTCTCATAGCCTTGGACCTAATTCCATGCCCTCTTTTAACTCCACTTGTTGCCAAGGATCCTTGGTATCTCTTGGCTTATGGATATAGTTCTGCCTCAGACACAATATGGCTTTTTCCTAAGTTTTTATATTGTTCTCTCTCTGCCCCCCCCCACTTTCTTATTTTGTGTGTGTGGTATATGTGTGTAGTTGAAGGTGTTTTTTGGGGGGAGGGGTGTGTATATGTGCATGCATATATATGTGCATGCAGGTATGGAGGCCAGAAGTTAATGTCAAATGTCTCCCTTAGTCATTCTACTCTATATTTTTGAGACAGAGTCTCCCACGGAACCTGGACCCATTGCTATGGATAAACTGGCTAGTCAACATACCTCAAAGATCCTCTTGCCTCTGGTCCCCAACCAGCTCCTGTGCTGCGGCCACAGGAGCACACTAGCAGGCTTGGTTTAGGGATCTGAACTTAAGCACCTCACTGGCTGAGCCACCTCTCCAGCCCCTTTCCCACTCTTACAGAACCGTAATCTTATTGATTAAGCCCTTGTTTGTTCTGAAATGACATCATCTTTATCTAGTTACAATTACAAAGACTCTATTGCCAAATATGGTCATATTTGTAGGTACTAGGTCTCAGGAGCCTTTGAAAGCACTTCAACTCACAATACCGTCGCTAGGGTTACTAAGGTGACTGCTGCTAACCATAACTAAAGTTAGGATGCCCACTCTCATTAATTAGTGTACACTGATGAAAGGAATCTTGACAGTTTCCTCACACTCTTCTCAACAGAACTCTGTCTCCATCCTTGGAGGGAATGCTCAGAAAAAAAGGGGGGGGCGGGAACCACAGAGAAGGCTTTGCAATATCTCATGTAGACAGATGCCAAGGGGAATTTCATCCCATGTGAGGGGAGTCAGAGGAATTGAGGAAAAACAAAATAAAGGTCCCAACTTCACTAGGACAAAACTGACTGGCTGCATCAATTAAACCAATTATATTGCTAATGTTCCAAGACTTAAATATGACCGCAGTCTATTATTTCTAGACTGTATGTCACTGGTCTTGTCAGAGGCCACTCAAAACCTACCAGCATAAGCAATGTCAAGTATCTTCCTAAGGATTGAGGAGGTCTAGTAATGGATGGCTTTGTATGGATGGAGACACTATCCTTTCCTAGGTAACAGGACTTTACGATCACTGTCCTATTAGTATGCTCTTAGACAGCAATGATGATGAGCTACTGTGAAACTCCAGTCACCAACATGTTAATGCAAATTATTGCTAGGTGTTAGGGGCTGCTGAGGGAGAAATGGAAATTGCAGGGGGAAAAAATTCTGGAAGGAGAGAAAGAGAAAAAAAACATATTTTTGTGAAAGCCCTGTGATAACCTATGTAATTTTAGGATGGTGGTTAACGGCTTTCTAAAAAATAGGTCTTTGAAGAAAGAAAAGAAACGGGGAGGGGGGGTCTCTGTTCTAAAGCCAAGCATGGTTGTGGGGATCCCAGAAATGAATCCATTAGCACTAAGAGATCACATAGATGATGGGATGCTGGCCAGCTGCAATGAGGCTCATGACTGTCTTGAAGAGGAATAACAGAACAAAACAAGATCTGTAGGGAGACATAGAGCAGCCAGCCAGCTGTGCAATGTTCCTGCTCAGAAACCTCCTGCAGGTTAACGAGACTGGAGCCTCATTCCAGCTTCCATAAAATGGAAATGAGCAGACTTTGCCCAGCAGCAGTAGTGAGAATAGCTAGAGTATAAGTCTCCTTCCTAATACTACTCAGATCTTGGACCAATTATCTCAGAACCTGGTTCTGCCATCTTTAAGATGTTCTTACAGGGTTTCTAGAGGAATAAAGTTGGATAGAATGTGTAGAATGTTTGCAATATCTGATGTTAGATATATAATTTCTGGGAGGTAAACTGCCTTAGAATCAGAGATCCCCTCCTGCTGTTAAGTCTTTAATCCTGCTCAGTGACAGGTCTACCACCTGGATGCTTGGCTTCTCCCAGCACCCATGGCCATGGCCTTGTGCATCTGAGGACTTGGAATAGATTGGTTCAATTAAATGGGGAGTGGGAGTCCTCACCAGTGGTTACTGGATTCCTCTTATAGGTGATAGCTAAAACTGTAACACAATTCCAGAAGCAACAGAACACACCGAGACCAGATCGGAAGTGTGGGGCTTAACACCAATCACAAAAGTGAGCGCAACTTAGCCGAACACCTGAAGGAAGAGGAGAAAATGCCTCTAACTCTTGTCTGTTCAGAATTCCCCTTTGAGGGGCTTCTGAGTAGAGATACAGAGGGGAAAAGAACTTGGGTTTCCAACGATAGACAGGACATGGCCATCTTCTTGCAAGGCACTGCTGACTGAAATAGTTAGCCCAAGTCAGCACTAGGCAGGGATACTTGAGTTCAAAGAAAGCCAAAATGAAGTTATAGATCTTGATGCTGACATTAACCTTTAGGGAGCTTTCTGGTTTGACTTCCCCCAGAAGGCCTATCCTATCCTCTTCACCTAAAAGACCTGTTCTATAGCCTGATTTGAAGATTCCTGGACATGGTATGCAAGTGAAGGCCTCCACATCGGGTCAGGACGTCTGCAGGCAGATAACTTGACTTTAAAAAGTCCTTTTGCAGTTCCAGAAAGAGAGCTAAAGTCAGCTGACCTTCTGCTGCTACTGACAGCTTTTTCACACCTACAAAGACACACAGCAGGGTGAGTGCAGTGACCTTTCCCTTGCTATGTCCCTGACATGTTTACTTTGGGCAATCATTCTCCATCTTGGCTAATGGCACTTTAGAAATCAGCCGTAAGAAGAGCCAAACACCAGGCCACCCTTCCCAGGCTTGTCTAACCTTTTGACATGGCAAAATGGCATGATCACCTGCAGAGTCCACACTCAAGAACTCAGCAATTGCATTTCCCCTCCACCGAAAAAATAACTAAAATGCAAAACAAAAACAGCAAACCTACTGTGGTGTATTAGATTTACGATATTGTCTTAGATCATATTCACAGCTATCCTAAGCTGAATGCAAGAGTCTGGCTAGACTCTGGGGACTGAGAATTGAGTATGGGTGTTTTTGTTTTTCTTTTTAAAAAATTGCATTTGTGTGTGTGTGTGTGTGTGTTTAAAGGGGGGGCACTGGTGAATGTGTTCTCTCTGATATCTCTTTTAACTTTTCCTTCGAGCCACAACTTGGACTAGGGTTTCAGTAAACTAATATTTGAATTTTGGGGAGACGCAAACATCGATTCAGTGAATAACAGAGGTTATGGCCCTGACAGAAACCTCCAATAGTTAGAGTGTCCTCGGGTGACACATGCCCTTCCCCCGTTTTGAGCTCATAGACAACACTACGGTTCCTTGTAAGCTTGTAAGAAATGGAGAATGTTGGACCCCAGCACAATCATGGTTTAAATAAGACCCCCCACACACACACACACACAAGGCTGGCATGTGCATCCATGTAGGAGAAAGGAGATGCTAGACCTTCCCCAATCCCTATCAGTTTTTCTGACTCTAGAACTATTAGCCAATTAATTTACAGACTAGTCCTGGATCTCAAAGAAAAGTCTCAGTTTTCTCCTTTGGATGAAGGGGAATAAATCTACTGGCTGTTGACTTTAAGAATACAAGATGAAGGTTTATGACAGACTGTGTCCCCACCAGGGGGCTCTCATTTTATGTCTTCTCACTCAACTCCCTGTTCTTTACCCTTCTAAGATTTATACCACATAACACAGTAAAAATTAACTTTGGGCTGGCTGCAACAAGCACTGATAAGTCTTATCTAACTCATTGGGCCAACCAGGCAGGTTGAGCAAGAGAATGGGGCCTTCGGGCTAGCACTGCTAGGAAAGTGTAAAAGGATGTGGGCAGAGCAGCTATGGAGAAACAGTTCTGTACTGGCTGGGTTTGGGTGTCAACTTGACACAGGCTGGAGTTATCACAGAGAAAGGAGCTTCAGTTGAGGAAATGCCTCCATGAGATCCAGCTGTAAGGCATTTTCTCAATTAGTGATCAAGGGGGAAAGGCCCCTTGTGGGTGGGACCATCTCTGGGCTGGTAGTCTTGGGTTCTATAAGAGAGCAGGCTGAGCAAGCCAGGGGAAGCAAGCCAGTAAAGAACATCCCTCCATGACTTCTGCGTCAGCTCCTGCTTCCTGACCTGCTTGAATTCCAGTCCTGACTTCCTTGGTGATGAACAGCAGTATGGAAGTGTAAGCTGAATAAACCCTTTCCTCCCCGCAACTTGCTTCTTGGTCATGATGTTTGTGCAGGTATAGAAACTCTGGCTAAGCCAAGACCCCTTGGCCCCGGACCAAACCTCAACAAAGGGAACAGCTGGCACTGGGTCGCAGACAGCTGAGCCTTTAGAAATGAGGGTTGACCTTAATAGGAGTCCCCCATATCTGTCTTTCTTATCACAAGATTCCCTGACAAAAGTGCCAAGCAGATTAAATTTCTTTAGCAATTAATTTTTTTTTTGTCAACAATAAGAGATGAGGGAATCGTGGATGATTAGTGTTAATGTCATTTGAGGGTCATCAAGAATGACCAGTTGCCTAAACCAACATGTGTGTGTGTGTGTGTGTGTGTGTGTGTGTGTGTGTGTGTTAAAAGGCCCTTTTCTTCTTCCCTTGGAATTTGCAAGCATGGTAAAGGATGAGGACACCACTAAGGCAACTAACAACTGTAGGCTGTCTCCTGTGATCAGACAAAGAATGGGAACATCTATCTCATATATCTTCTTAAAGAAAGGTCTTTGTGGGGTACAAGGAGTCAAGAAGACTCCAACAATAAACTGACCTTCCCTAGAAAGCTGCCTGCAGTCCCCTGACCCCAGTAGCTTCTGACCTTGGGCTTTTATGGAAACCTCCACCTGAACAGTAACATCTGCCGGAACTCTGTTCCAGCCTGGGTCTGCTCTGTTCCAGCCTGAGTTTGCTCCAGGTTTAGCCTTCCCAGATTTCTACAGCATTTGGCCAGTTTTGTTCCCTGCATCCACGACTCCTTTCCCCATACAAATTTGCGTCCCACCCAATTAGAGAAAGTTCCTATAGATTCAAATGACTGGGTTTGTCCTGCCTTACCAGAAAACATTATTATTATTTTTTTTTATAAATCATCTTTGTTATTTTGAAACAGGGTCTCACATAGTCGAGGCTAGCCTCTGATTCTCTGTGTAGGGACACACAGACACACTAACCTTGAATTCCTGGTTCTTCTGATTAGTTCTCAGCGAAAGAAGCCAAAGAGACGTTTTTTAACAGCAGATTTAAGAGGGACAGATTTAAAGGTGGGAGCAGAATCACCATGGCAGCTGTGGTCCATTGTTAGTCTGCTAGCTCCTGGAAATAATGTAGAAACACAGCTAGATGCCTGCTGCTGCTGCTGCTGCTGCCGCCGCCCTCTGAACCTGGCCAGAGGGTCATGAGAGGCTCCAATTAGAATTAGAAAAGGTGATGTGGACAGAGATTCCAGGCAGCCCTGCTCTTCACGGCTCTGCAGCTGGCCACCTCTACCTATCCTGCAATCATTAGACTCTAAACATCAGATTCTTACAAGAGCCAAAAGCCATGTCCCTCAGTCTGTGTCACCCTGGCAGTTCTGTTTCTCAGTTTGAATCTCAGCTAATCTGAAGTAGAGCCAGGGGAACAGAGAGGTTGCAAAGGTGACAGTGAGATTCTTGGAAACTTTAGGAAGCCAGGACTGGGTAGTCGTGGCACACATACCTTTAATCACGGCACTGGAGGCAAAGGCAGGGGAATCTCTGAGTTCAAGGCCAACCTCGTCTACAGAGAAGTTCCAGGATGAGGACAGCTAACGCTACACAGGAAAATACTATCTTGAAGCCCCACCCTTTACCCCAAAGAAACCTGGATTGGAAAGATGTCTCAGCTCTTAAGACGTTAAGAGTGTATACTGCTCTTACCGAAGACCCAAGCTTGGCTCCCAACAGCCACCTGTGGCTCACAACCACCTGTAACTCTAGCTCTAGAGGATCCAATACCTCTGGCCTCGGCAGGCATCTGTCCTCATGTGCACTTACCCTCACAGAAACACACCCATAAACTTATGGATTGTGAATATACAGGTGTCACCCTTTGGAAGGCTCTAGTGATTTTAGAGTTGGTGGATATTGTCATCCATTCAGCTGAAAAACATCTGAAGCTCTTACTTAGCTATAGACTTTAAAATGTGCAGCTAAGCATAGTGACTTCTACCTGCTCATCTCAGCATTGAGGAGGCCAAAGCTAAAAGCAGAAAGTTTGAGGCTAGCCTTTGCTGTTGTTTTAGGTTTGGGTTCTTTGTTTTTGTTTTTGTTTCTGAGATAGGGTCTCATGTAGTTCAGGTCATATGTAGCTAAGGGTGGCTTTGAACTTCTGATCCTCTTGCCCCACCTCCCCAGTGTATCAGAGGACAGTTTGAACACATGTGTTTATTCTTTTCCCTACCTAGTGATATTTTTTCAATTGGGACACATCTGATAGTGCCCCTCCCCCAATTCTTTATAAGCTATCTAGTGCATTTAACAAGCTACAGGGTACTCTGCTGTAAGATTGGACCGATCCACAGCTCATGGGCAGAGAGGCTCCAATGGCCAATTATAACAGCACTTACAAGAGACTGCTCATTAGACTTTGTAGTCTGAGCTCGGCTGGCAAAGCAAGGCAAAGCTCTGACCCGAAGACTAAAACTTGACCTTTTAATGCCTCTCCCTGACCAGCTGGCCAGAAGGGGACAATTACAGAGCAGGTTTAGGGATGGTAAATAATGCCAGGTTTTGCTTGTATATAGTGTGTGTTCCACCTGTAAAGACCATCTTCAAAAGGAAGGAGACAGATGCCGAGACGGGTGGGAGGAGGCAACCATGGTGAGAGCCCTGAGGGAAGGACACGTATGCATCTCTTCTGAGCTGTGTACTGCATGGGGATAGTACCTGATCCAAACTCAGATGGCTTCTTTAAAGAATTGAGATAAAGAATGACGACAGTGGGTGTGGTCTGGTCACCATGCTTAAGGAGAGAGACCCAAGCCTACTTGAGGCTATCAGAGCTAGGTTAGAGGAATGAAACTGGAGGGGGGGAGGTTATCCTAGTGTGTATGTCCTTAGAGAGAGGAGCCATGGCGGGGGGGGGGGCTTGTGGGGGGTTGTGGGAGGGGTAAGTCCTGAGTCATTTGACTTGATTTTTAGTTGGAGTGTCCATCAAATTGATGTTAACGACAAGATGTTCTATAAGGAGGTTTGCCATGTTCACATGCCTAAAGCTACTTTCAGTGGCTTTCTGTTTGTTCCTGAAGGTAAGTAAGCCTTGGGTCAGTCAGCTGGCCATGTATGCAAAGAGCTGAGATATCTGAAGGAAATCCATCATGCCGGCGTGCATGCAAACCTGTCTGTGCGGCCCGGTTTGGTAAGGCTGTGGAAGGTCCGAGGCGTCTCCTTGTTTGTTGGCTAACAAAGGAACCCAATATGGGGTTCTGTTGCTCTTGGTGGAAGATGAGAGATGCCTAGATCAGAAATAAAGGCCATGGCTACTCATGGTCACACCGGCTCCCCTTGCTAAACAAGTCCGGTCTAGTCAAGGAAGAGGTAGGCCCAGGAGAATGGATACTGTGCACGGCAGGTCTAGGTCTTGGCTTGGGAACCGCATGGCAAAGCCTTCAACCTTATGATACAGGCCTGAGCAAGTTTGTACTGCTTTTACTCTGGTGACATTTCAATTTTAATCAAGGAAAAAAAAAAAATCTGTTCTCTTTATTGGGGACACTTCTCCTCCATAGCTGCTCATTACATAAATATGTCTTAAAGAAGGTAATCTGGGATAGAGGCTATCATGAGATATATAGAAGACATCACATTGGCTGCTGATGGTGCATCCTGATCTATCTGTGTATAGTTGCACACAAGGCTGCTGGCTGATCACAACATCTAAGCTCCAAGTCGTACCCTACTGGGCCAAGGGAGCCCACTAAGGCCTTAAGGTTGGGCACATCTGCATTAGAACCTGAGTTTGTCCTTCAGCTTGCAGATCTGAAAGCTGCTTGCAAACCACTTAACCTTCATTTTTCTAATTTGGAAATGGATAGGGGACAAAGATGCATTCTTTGCAGTATTGTTATGAGGATTAAGCTCCATTGATTGTTAAAATATCATCAAGTGTCACTTCACCACCTGGGAGACCGGCCATGCTTGATTTTTGGAGGCAGGATAGAAAGGCAGAAGAACTTAGGGAGACGTGGGAAGGGAAGGGGGCTTCTCACTCTAGAGTCCAGAGTCTGTCTTAAAGTTCACAAAGCTAAGAGTCAAGAATGTCAGCACAAGGGCTGGTGAGATGGCTCAGTGGGTAAGAGCACTGACTGCTCTTCTGAAGGTCCTGAGTTCAAATCCCAGCAACCACATAGTGGCTCACAACCATCCATAATGAGATCTGACGCCCTCTTCTGGTGTATCTAAAGACAGCTACAGTGTACTTAGATTTAATAATGAATAAATCTAAAAAAAAAAAATGTCAGCACAAACACCACCCACTGTGAAGGTTGCCTACATAGAGACAGTACTTCTTATAAGTGGTATTAAGTGGGAATGTTAAATTGCATTAGTCAAGACTAAACATATATGGCCTTTCTCCTTTCCCAGATAGTTTCTGCCTTCATCAAAATCAAAACTATTAACTTGTTTACGATGGAAACATGCTAACTTCCTGAACAACTGTAATGTTGTCTTACAGACTATAATCCTATTCAAGAAACCAGAGGAAACCCACTATTAGCTCATCTGAGCTCCTTTGCAAGCCTTTGAAGAGGTAACTCCGAGGCCCAGGTAAATCCTACATGTGGCTACTGTAAAGAAGATAATGGAGGGCAACCTGCCCTCCAGAAGTCCGAATCATGCTCTTGGGTGTGTCTTATTCATTCCAAGCATCTTTCTATTAACCTGTCTGTTTAAATCTGTGCTTAAACTCTCCTTTTAATAAACTCCAACTCTGTTCATCCAGGCTCTTCCTGAATTCCTTTTTGACTTCAGAGGCAGGGATCCAGCTTTACATAGACAGAGGTCCCTGAGTGAGAGAACTCTGGATGCTGGCAGCTGTTTTGGGTGGGCATTGTCCCCTACCATCCTTCTGCTGACTCTGGAAAAATTGCATTCTGGGTAACCAAATTGTAAGACTCGCATAAACACATGGCAAAGACTGTTCTTTTCTTTTCTCTTTTTTCTTTTCACCTTTCTTTGTGACTTGGTTCTGAAAACTGAAGACATTAAGAAAGACTTAGAGTTGGCTATGGGTTTACACTGGGTAACTGCGACTGGGTTTGAGAGATCAAACCACTGAGGAGATTCCTCACAGTGCCTGGGTACAGTTGGTGGCAGGAAGCTCTGCAGCCAAGCCACTGGTTAAGCTGTAAACAGTTGACTGGTAAGTTGTAGCCCGTGGACTCTTCCCTAGCTTCTGTCTTCCCTTTTCTATAAAGGCTGTCAGATTGTGCAGTTGGTTGGAATTCCAGGAACCCCCTCTGGGTCACACGAGCCCTTTGTCCATTGTTTCCAATCAACTACTGGATTTAATTGGTCTCAGGAATTTTCCTTTAAGCAGAGGGAAGGGCAGTGGAGGACCTATCTTTGAGCTCCCCTTGATATAAAAAGAGTCATCAACGTTTCTCAGGAACTCCTGATCCCAAAGATCTCAGTTCCCAGAACTTTAATAACTCCCCAGAGATTCGAGGTCAGCAGGTCACCTTCGGTTGTCCTTCTCTTGACGCAAGCTGCTGCCAAGTGTCGCCTTAGCTCTGCCTTCCTCCTCCAGACTCCAGTGTTTGCCTCAGCTCCCTTTAGTCAGAGGAAGTTTAGGATGTCTGTTCTCACTTCAACATAATAAACATCCATCCCATAGTATCATAGTTCTCTAGGGAATTCCAGCCTAATATCTAATTAAGCCTTGTTGGGGTATAATTTTTTTTTCCTGGCAGTTTTAAACTAAACAGATAGAGAAACAATAGGTAAAGACTAGAAAGGTTCACCCCAGCAAACCATGCCAGAGCACAGGCCTAATTAGAGGGAAGCGGTAATTTGCAGTCATCGCTTCATAAGGTTATTTCACTGGGGGGTGGGAGGGGGGGGAGAGGCTTTTGAGTTTGTATCCCAGGTGAGGCAGGAAGTTAGAACAAAAGGCCAGCAACTTAATGTCTGTGTGTATATGGAGGGTGGGGGGTGGGGGAAGGGGGGGCAGAGAGGGTAGAGAACGGGGAGTCAGCGAGCTTCCATCCCAGGACACCAAAAGAGACAAGTCATGGTAAAAGCAGAGACAAGAAGTTTAAAAGGAGCACGCAAACGGCTTGAATAACCCCAAGTTTCTCTTCTGGTCATTTATATATGTTGGTATCAGGATTGGCTCTGAACCCAGTGACATCACACCTAGGGGACAGTAGACCTGCACATCTGTTGCCAAGGCAACCGCTACCCTATTCCCAGTATCCACTTGGCTCACCTCCCACCTTGACCTGCAAACGGCTATGTCACAATCCAAATAGAAGGATGACCCCTCTGTCCTCCCCTCCCCCACTCTTCTCCCGTGTCTCCTTCACCGCCCCCTCTGCTCTTTTCTCCTACAATAAACCTCATGTGGAGAGGTTCGGTCTGGTGTGGTCTGCCTGGAGCCTAGCTTCTGACGCAACAATATACTTTGGATTTAAATACAGGAAGATCTGGGATGTGGGGCAGGAGGCAGGTGTGATTAAGAAGTCCTGGTCGGGCTGGTGAGATGGCTCAGCGGGTAAGAGCACCCGACTGCTCTTCCGAAGGTGATGAGTTCAAATCCCAGCAACCACATGGTGGCTTACAACCACCCGTAATGAGATCTGACGCCCTCCTCTGGTGCATCTGAAGTCAGCTATAGTGTACTGAAGTCAGCTATAGTGTACTTATGAAGAATAGTAATAAAAACGAATCCTTGGACCGGAGAGACCAACTGGAGCGAGCAGAGCCAACCGAAGCGAGCGCGGCTGTTCAGAGGAGCAGGGCCAAATGGGGACGGCCGGAGCAAGCGGGGTTGAGCGGAGAAGCGGGGTTGACCGGAACAAGGGGAAAAAAAAAAAAAAAAAAAAAAGAAGTCCTGGTCAGGGGCTGGAAGATGATTCAGCAGTTAAGAGCACTAGCTCCCCCCTCCCCCTTACTATTCTTGCAGAGGACCCAGCTCAGATCTCAGCATCGTATCTGGTGACCCTCTGGCTTCCAAGGGCACAGCATGCAGGTGGTGCCCATAAAGACGTACAGGTACATACACATAAATACAGGGTTGTTCTGTTTGCTTGCTTGCTTGCTTTCAAGTTCTACTCGATGTGGCCTGCTTGCTCCTCGCCTCAGGTCTACTTCTACAGGGTGGCTAAAAAATTCTTATCGCTTGTAAGAAATAAAAACTAATGGTCCATTTCCAAAAGTATGTTGAGGTTCAGCTTCAGACACTGGGCCCCTGATAATACCTGCCGGTCCGCCTACCCTTCCCCACCCCACCACCAAGAAACTTAAAACTTTAGAGTTAAAAAAAAGTATTAACAGCCGAGTTTGCCAAGCACCTGACGAGTTTTAAAATAAGCCACGATGAGACAGGGTGACCGAACCACACACAGTCTTTGTTAAGAAAGAAATAAACGAGGAAAAGGTAAGATGCAGGGGACTGGAAGCTTGTACCGTCCTGATGACTCCGTGAGAAAAGGGGAGAAGAAACCCCATGCAACCCCTTCCCTGCCCTCAATCAGCGCGCCATGCCATGCAGGCCTGATGCCTGGCTATAAAGTTATACAATAGTATACCTCACTCTGTCTACCCTGAGTGGTCACTATATAAAGGAGTGTCTTCATCCCTGATGTGGCTGGAGCCTCAGAAACTTCTGCTTCAGGGCGTAATAGATAATTGCCCTCGTCTAGGACGTGACCTGTCCCATAAGACTTGGCTGTTCCTGGAATCCGGAGTGAATGTCCATCTAGGACACCACTGGATGTTTGTGCCTCGGGAGGAAGGATATTCAACAGGCGCTGTAAGGATCTGACAGAGGCCTCAATGTCGCTTATCTTTGTGTCTTTACCCTAGAAGGCTATCACTAGTTTTTAGAGACCCACTCCCTGAAAAAGATTCCTTCCTAAGGCTGGAGAGATTGTTCAGTGGTCAGAAGCCCACACTGCTCTTACAGAGTATCTGAGTTCAAATCCCAGCTCCCACATTAGGCAGCTGACAGCTGCCCCCAATTTGGGGGGAGGGGTAGTCTAATGAGTCTGGCCTGTTCGGGTATCTACACTCACATGGACACATACACAGGATTAAAAATAATAAGAAACAAAAAAGGTTCCTGCTTGCAGCAGTAAGGAGGTAACCCAAAGAAAAGGAGGCAGATGCAAAAATGGGGGCAGCGAGAACAGGCTGTGACTTGTTTCACTTGGTGGCCCAAGTGAAGAGTCAGTTTGTTTTGTTTTTGGTTTTTTTTTTTTAATAATAATAATTAGAAACTGCCAGACGATTCCACACCCACACCCTCACCATCCCATCCCATTCCTAGATTAATTTCAGAGACTATGACATATTAGAATTATTCAGATCTGTTAAGACCAACTTAAAAAAAAACAAGACAAACAAAAAAGTTAAAGCGAAACAAGATCACTCATTTCTAGACTAGGTGGATCCATGCTCTCTGACTCTGTGGGCCCAGGGTGGTGCCTGGAAATTTACGTTTCTAACAAGTTCTCAGGCAACGATGTGAATCAGGACCAGGTTTTCAGATCCTGGACCAGGAAGCAGGAGCCCAGGCTGTACTTTAAAATCTCCATCCGCAGTTCTCCCTAAGAAAGCAGAGAGTCAGATCTAATTGGATGTAGCCTGAGCCAGGCACCTGGGATGTGGGGAGCTTCCGGGGTGATTCCCGGGACTGAGAGCCACAGACATCCAGAAGTTTCCCTGATGTGTGTGGTCTTCTCTCACGCCAGTGCAGCAGCTGTAACCGGGAAACAAGAGGCATTATGGAGCTTCTCTGGATGCTAGCAACTCATTGTAAAAGCCAACCAGGAAGTAAAGAAGAACGTTGGACCTGCCGGGTATGGGAACTTCGGCTCACGGTGACCCAGTTTGCTATGCCGTGCTCCTGGGCAAAATCTCTCCCCTAGAGCTTTCTTTAATTATAAAATAATCAACTCAGTACTCTCTCCCTTCTTCGGCAGAGAGGCTCCTGTGTGGATTATAAGCCAGTGGAGAGGTGCCGTGGCTCCTTTGGGACCCTCAGGATGTGGGAAGATAGCACTTGGTTGGAACTTCTCATTTATAAAGAGCTCTTCATCTTCACCCCCACTGTTCTCAAATCTCTTACAAAACAACAGGATTTACTCGAGCCTGACCTTATTCGCCCTCTGTCTGGGAGTTAACATTTACTTTGGGAGCTCAGTGCTGGCTAATTAGAATTGCTAGGACACTCACGAAGAGAACCTGTCTCCACCCGAGAGTGACCAATTACTTCTGAGTTCCCAGGGTACTGGGGTATCGGGGCTTGGCACGTGGGGACTAAGGGGGGTGTTACCTGTAGTCTGGGTGGAGAACTGGCAGGTTTTAGATTAAATAAAGTTGTGAATAGTACAGTGTGCTGGTGATTCCTGGAGCTTTGGTAACTTCTGTGTCTATTACAGCATATGTGACACACACACACACACACACACACACACGCATGTGCTCGGGCAAGCAATGGGCTCCCCTCTGGCACTTGTGATCTCAAGATTTTGTTTTGTTTTGTTTTGTTTTGTTTTGTTTTGTTTTTCGAGACAGGGTTTCTCTGTATAGCCCTGGCTGTCCTGGAACTCGAGATTATTTTCATAGGACCGTTGAAATAATTGTGACATGTCAAACCCCATAGACACTGTGTCTTCAGCAGCCATATTGAGTGTGACCATATGAACATGCCTGGCCTTTGTACAGTGTGGCATGTGGCATGTGGCATGTGGCATGTGGCTGTGCTGTTGGCCGGATCTCCTGAACATTTCATAAGCAACCTCCGGTGGGTGTGATTGGTTGTTCTGGTGTGCAGGTAGACCACACCGTCCTCTCTATGTATAAAAAGAAAAGACCTTGGCCACTTCCATGCAGATTTATAAAATGCTTCTTCTAATTAGGCTAGAAATAAAGCTTCAGCCACACCCACAAAAAGATGGGGGTGGGAGCATGTGGTATAAGCCCTGTTGGTAGAGTGCCTGGTTCAACAGGACTTCTAGCCCTACCTCCACATCAACACCGAGGTGTGGCAGTGTACTTAGGAGCTGGAGGAGGGAGAACTTGAAGTTCAGGGTCATCCTTGACTGCATAGAATTGGGTGCTAGCCTGGGATACTTGAGATTCTCTCTCAAAACAGATAGGTGGTAGACGATAGTCTCCAGGGATAATTCCACGAATCTTCTTTCAGAATCTAGATTCCCGTGGAAGCTTGTAGAAAGCCTCAGCTTCAGCAACCTGTCTTCAATGTCAGAAATATTGCAGTACTGGTGAAAGTAAGACATTTGCCGCATTTATCTGCACAGTACTACACTGCATTCTGTTGTCCAGAATAAGCTATAGATAGCAGAACTCAGCCCATTTACACAGGCTCCAGCTCCCAAGCAAAGCCCCCCCTTTCCCAGAGGCTTCTTTAACTGTAAAATAATTCTAACAGATTGCACGAAAAGGCAGCCAAGGGTACAGGCAGACCTTTAAAAAGTGGGCTCCACCCCTTGGAGGCGAATTATCCAAGGCCCAGAGAACAGCTGGCCAGTTGGTGAATAAGATCAAACAATTGAGAGTGTCGAGGTTATATATAAATATAAAGATTTCTATGGAGAAAAAAAATAATTGAATTTAATTATTGTCTACCTAACTGCCAAAAGCAGTTATTTAAAGAACAGTAGCAGGTCAGTGTGGTCACATGTGTCTGTAATCCCAGCACCCTAGAGGCTGACGCAAGAGGATCTTAAGTTCGAAGTCATTCTGGATTAAATAGTGAGACTCTGTCTCAAAAAAGAAAGAAGGAATATATATTATGTTATGTTATATACACATATCCAATGAGCATATGTAATTACTAAAGTGATGATGTCAAGTATATCTAATTCTGTATATGCACCTCTTATGTTATGCTGTTTTGTCTTTTTTTACTCTGGACTTAGATTGTCAACATGGACAGTGAAGGCTAAGCCATGGCTTCCTTAGGAGGGCACTTGGCATCTTTGAGTGTCTCAAATTTTCACACAGAGCAAAGAGGTTTCAGGATGGCTGAAGTCAATTCATGTTTAAACTGAACAAGAGGAAAGTGGTGTCTACCTGGTGACTTAGACCAGGACCACTGGGTTAGCTTTTCAGTCTACCCTCTTACCAGCTCTGAGCTCCCGGGCAGATCCTTATTAGCCTGCTGCTCAGTCTCCTGTAAAGAACAGAAAAACGACCGCATCCATTCTGCTGGGTTGTTGAGCTAGTTAAATGAGGTTTCCTGTTAGGTTTGGTACCTGCTGTGACCCACTAGTGTTAATGATTAATCACACTTCCAGAATGACGTGAGAGAAGAGAAAAATCACACACAAAAAAAAAACCTTGAAAACCATTTTTAAAACAGAGAAAATTGAAATCAGTTTTTTTTAAAAGAAGATTTTGCTTTAAAATTATACATATATGTTCGCGAGTTTGTGCATGTGATTGCCATACCTATGGGAGCCAGAAGAGAGCATCAGATCTCCTGGAACCAGAATTAGCAGCAGTTGCAGGCTGCCCTAACATAGATGTTGAGACCTCACCTCCGTCCTCTGCAAAAACCATTGCTCCACCTCCAAAATCAGCTTTTAGATGGCAGGACCTGACCAAAAAATGAATTCCCCCCAGAAAACCCCTGTTATGCAATATTTTCAGAGCAGATTCAGGTTCATCTGCCCATCTGGCTTCTCCACTTGTCCCTTCAGATCAACTAAAATAGTCCCTGGTATAAAGAAAGCTGGAAAGAAAGAAAGCTGGAAAGAAAGAAAGCTGGAAAGAAAGAAAGCTGGAAAGCTAGAAAGAAAGAAAGAAAGAAAGAAAGAAAGAAAGAAAGAAAGAAAGAAGTTAGCTGCTATGGTAGTAGCTATGGCTACCCTTAATCTTGATAAGATAGTAAAGAAAAAAATTAAGAAAGAAAAAGAATCAAAGAAAAAAAGAAGATTTATTTGTAGAAATAAATAAAGGAGGCACCACATTTAATTTTGGGCAGAAGAAACTGGGGTAATTACCTTTTCCTTACCCGACCTTGGCTCAGATGGACTCTCCGTCCTGACAAGAGCGATGGGTAGCTGCTTCCTCCCTGCCCAGGAACTGTGGCTTTTCAAACTCCTGACAATTAACTATAGCCATATTCAGTGAACCAGACAGTGGACCCGGCTCTGTCTTAACCGCTTATCAAACTATACGAATAGAGAATAATAAAACCTGAAAGGTGTAGAGACTTGCTCCTGTTCCTTCAGTCCACCATAAACAAGACCTAGAAGCAGAGGTCCCCCACATGCCAACTGTGCCCTCCCCCACCCCCATGACCCCGCCCACAGCGGCGCAGACTCAACCTCAGTGTTACACAAGCAGACACTTGACTTAGTGCCAGACACCGTGTAGGCAGCTCCTTAAGCTGAGTAATGAGACCGGGTTTATTGGGAGCCTTTAATTACCAGCCTAATGTACAAACACATTTCTCTCTGGAGACGCTACACAAAGCTCGGGCTTTGTTCCGAGAGGAAAGCAAGCTGCCGCTGCTTCCTGGCAGAGAAGACATAGATCCAGGGTAATAGTTATATAGACTAGTGAAACTCAGCTTGCTCCTGCCTGAGTACACTCCCATTCTTGCTCTCACCCAAGAAGCCATAGCTGAGTCGCTGACTGTCTGCGGGATGGCTGTTGCCTCATTTCACCTTTATCTGCCCTGATGATGGAAGTAATTGAACACTCGGCAAGATACCGGGAGATTTACAAAGCAAGATTGGCCTATGAGATGGCTCAGAGGATAACGGCGCCTGTCACCAACCCTGATGTCCTCATTCAATCCCTGGGACCCCACATGGTGAGAACAATCTCCCCCAAGTTGTCCTCTGACCTAAATTTGTGCATAGGTGCATGTACATGCACCCACACACATGTACACACACACATACCTACATGAATAAAAAAAGTAATGAAAATAAAAATATTTGCAAATTAAAAAGAGTAAGGGTTCATCACTTTGGGGGTCCATGAGTTTAACACAGAAAGTGAAAATAGACCAATCAGCAGAGCACAGCTCTGTCCACCTTGACATCAGTGAGGAGGGGCAGAATCGCCATACTAGAAGTGGTTAACATGGACCAGATACCATTTGCAGACCCTGAGTTAGCCTTCCTCCTGATGTGTCCTTTAAAGACATTTAAAGATCCACAGGATGGGAGCCGTCTATCATCACTCCCCTCCATCAATGGCTTCCCTACCTTACTCGGTGAGCGCAGCAGCCGGACTCTGACCCTCAGGCAGGCTTCACCCCGAGGCCATGCTGTTGATAGCTTCTTGATATTTACACATCGGCTCTCTGACAAACTTTGGCCCAGCGGGTTGAGTGGACAAGATGTCAGAACATGGTCCATGAAAGAACCTGTGTGAGGAGATTTCGGAGACCCTGTGAGAAAAGTAGCCAAGATGGAGAGTCTTGTAAACGAGTCGTCCATGACACAGCTTGTTCTTGGAATGTGCTATTGTGCCTCCCAGGTGTAGAAGATAGGAGTAAGTTTACTTCAGATTATTCAATACAGCTGGCTATTGTTATTTGTTTATATGCCCGATGGGAACCCATGTCCCTGTGATTGTGTACTTTCTTCAGGTGACTCTTCTTAACCCGCAGAGTATAAATTGTCTGATGCTCTGAATAAAGTCGGCAGGTGTGTGAGATATTAGCTCACCTTAGTTTTAGCGCCCGCCCCCCCCCCGTTTCCCAGGTTCATGCTACCAACTAGATCAGTAAACACGGGGCATTAATACAATCTGGTAAGTATTCAGTATTATAAACAGCAAAAAATCTCTGACACAGAAATATATCCCTTCTTTTCACTGCGATTCTGGGCTTGATCTCTAATGGGAGGAGACATTCTAAAGAGATGCAGTTCCCAGCCCTTCCATCGTCACAGGGTCGAACCTTTCCATTTGCATGCACTGGGCTCCCTCATAGGGGTGTCTGATCTAGCTTGTGAGTGATGCGAGACCCAGGAGAGAACACTGCTGGACATTCAAGTCCATGAACTTCAGTTTCCCCATGACCCAAAGGCATTAGGATGAAGAAATGGTAAAAGAACATGGCTTTGTTTACAGTTCAGCCAAGACAGAAGTTGAATTACACGCCTACAATGCCTGTGATAATTTGTAGAACATCATGGGGAAACATGAGCATCCCTGTAGGTTTAAGCTATAGCTTAGTGGATGTAACTTACATGTGGGACAGAAGCTGATGTCGAAAGGAAAAATATTCAGAAGCCCTGATTCCAAATATTTCACTCAATAAACCCATGAACGAAGAACTCTGCCAGAATGGATAAGGACCTCACTTTTTAAAAAAAAAAAAAAAAAAAGGTTCTTTCGTTTTTTCAAAAATGGAAGATATTAAAGGCCTTCTTTTCTTCCTCAATCCAGAATTGAATTAAAAAATGTAATGGAGAACTGCGGCAACTTGGAGCCGGAAGTCGCCTCCCTCCCTCCAGGAAAAGACCTGCTAAAGTCCAGGTACCAAAGCCTCGGGTGGCTCAGGAGAGTTGTGACTGGGGCCCAAGACAAAACAGAAACTTAAAACATGATGAGGTTTTTTTTATTTTTCAAATAATTATTTGATGCTTGATCATCTTATGCAAAAAAAATTGTAGATGATGCCTTTTGCAACATCAAAAAAGGTATAACATGCCTATTCACAACCAACTTCGTGAATTCTAACCCTGTTTCGTTTGTTTGTTTATAAATCATAAGATGGCCACAGGAACAGAGGGCATGAGGTGGGAATTGGGCTTCCTTGTTTGGTTGAACTGAAAATATAGCTACATTGTTTGTTTCTAACAATTTCTGTTTCTTAATATCTTTGGAACACAGGGAAACTTAGGCACGCTGTTTATGGACCCGAATGTCCAATAGCATTCTCTTTTTGTAGCTTGAACATCTTGTGTAAGCCCAGAGCTTGGCCATCCTGCCCTCAATGGGACTCTAGTGGCGAGAGCTCTTTGCTCTGGGATTCCTGCCCAGTCCTCCGGCCCTCCTTTTCCTTTCTCCACCGAGTCGGTCCTTCATCCGGATGTACCCTCCTGTGTTATCTGCTCCAGGTGACTCTGCACATGCAAGACCATCTTGGCTTTTGTCCTCAGAGGACTAAGCCGGGAGCCTCTCTTCGTGGGAGAAGAGATTACCTCTGCAATCAAGGACTTAGACACCCACTATCTACTTGGTTGCAATGTTTACCTCAGCTGTCTTGCACACCCAGTCTTTCACCTTTGGTCCAGTCTCTCCCACATGCTGGCTCAATTCTTCTGTCCTCTGACCTGCTCGCTACCCCTCTTGATTTTCTTCCCTCTCTTGGACCTAATTACAGCTCACGGTTTCTCCATCTGCAGCTATGATTGGCACAGGTGAGGGTGATTATTTGTAATGAGGTTGCTTTCTTTTTTTTTTTTTTTTTTTTTTTTTTTTTTTTTTTTTTTTTTTTTTTTTTTTTTTTTTTTTTTTTTTTTTTTTTTTTTTGGTTTTTCGAGACAGGGTTTCTCTGTATAGCCCTGGCTGTCCTGGAACTCACTTTGTAGACCAGGCTGGCCTCGAACTCAGAAATCCGCCTGTCTCTGCCTCCCAAGTGCTGGGATTATAGGCGTGCGCCACCACGCCCGGCCATGAGGTTGCTTTCTAAACACCTCGGGCAACTTCACATCCCTGACCCAAATAGTGTTCCTGATCCTTGGAACAGCCAAAAGACCAGCCTTACCTCCTCCAACTGCCACACCCCTAGAACATCTGGATTAGTCTCTTGTCACCTACATATGTCCAATGTCCTTCCATCATAGCAAGCTGAACATACCACAATGCCTTATGACCGGAACCGACCGTCAGTGTTCCCTGCCAGGGAAGAGGTGCCAGATCCTGCTGTCACCAGTTTTAGGGCAAAAGCCTAGACTCCAGTGGCTGTAACAGGTTAGGCTTGGCCACCTACCCTGAGACACCAATTAAAGGGGCAAGTGATGGAGAGACATGGAGAACAGATCAATCTGTTTGGAAGAACAGATAAAAGGGGGTTGGCAGTCATAAGTCTGTCTTCTGTGGAATGGCATAAGTTTCGGGTTTAAATAGAGGGAGGATAAGGACAGGACAGGGAACTGCATAATTAAACAGTCCTACTTGAGATTGTCCAATAATCGCTGTCTCCCTTCTGGGTCTAAAAGAGATCCAAGGAAGTCCTTTTTACTTGCCATGCCGAGATAGCTCGGATAAGATAATTATTGCTCAGATAAGATAATTATTCATGCTTCAAGGTAAAGCTCGCCTTCATAGACAAGTGCCTTTTTTCTCAGCAGTGGCCTGTCCTCCAAGGCTCTGCTGTCCCTTCAATCCAGGGTGACTTCACATTTAGGACAACGGCTTAGCTCTGTGCTTTCAGCCTTGAAGGAAGATGGCATGGATTAAGCAGGCACGTGTTCCCTAAGTGACGAACGGGTCACACAGGAGTCTAAGACAAAAGCCAAGGCGACAGACATGGAATGAAGGCAGGAGGTGTCAGCTTTCTCACCCTGCTGCTTAAATACCTTGTGGGCCCAAGAGAAGAGGCAGTGAGTTTTAGAAATCACTCCCTCTGCAAGCCTGTTATAACGCCAGGAATGGTTTCACAGTTCAACAGACTGATGCTGTTTGATCACCAATCCCCAGACGATCCCCCAACGTGGGTGGCAATCTCATGACTGGATGAGTTTGCTCTTCCAGTCCCCAGTATAACCGTTATATCCTTCTCCACTCCACAGAAAGCTCTGACCTTTACCCTACACAAACCCAGAAAGAGAACTCTATTCCAACATAAAAAGAATGGGTACCACAAGTTCGTGTCTTCACGCTCCTGCCCACAACGGTTAACTAATGAAACACCTGCTCTCAGTGCCTCATCTCCCCTCTTGGGACAGCAAAAGAAGGGCTCTTTTCCCTGTCTCAAGCCACACACCCCATCTGTGTCCCCATCCCCCACCCCTACAGTAAACAGCATGAAAACCTGGGAACCCCTAAGTGTAGTGCAGCGTCATTTCACCAGATTCCCCACCACCACCATCTAAAACAGACTGACATTTCCCCAATACTTCACATCTGTTCCTCAGCTTCTGTGTACCCAGTTGCTGAAACCTGAAACGGAGTGATGTCCTTGTCCTGGCCCCTTCTGGTCCTTACCTAAGCCTGCCAGTTTCCCCTCTAAACACCTTTTTCTTCCATCTGCTTTCCGTTTCTTATCTCACCTTTTCCCTGCAGCCTCATAGGCAGTCTTTCTGTCTCCATCTTTGTTCTTTTCTATTGCAGAGCAAGTCTAGTAAAACAAACTAGGAACATGACACTTCTCTGTTTAACAAGAACTCATTTAAGTTCTCTGTTTGCCTGGGGGGGGGGGGGCTTCTCCTTTGGGCAAGTGCTGGGTCGTCTTACTGACCAACATGCTGCCTTATCTTTCCATCTGGCCCCTTTTCTCCCCACACCATCTTTTTTTAAATCTCTCTTTCCTCAAAGGTATAAAAGAAACCTTTGAGGTCTTCCTAGCAATTTCCTTGTTACACCTCGAATAGCCCATTCAAGGATGAACCTTGCTTTTACTCTGTCAGAATCTCTCTGGCTTTTCTGGCTTCTGAAACTTTTGCTCCATTCCCCCCGGATTACACCGACCTCATTAAAGATGGCTTATGGATGTACAGCCCCTGACTTCCCTGGGGGGAGGGGTACCGGCGGGCCTCGAGGTGCTCAACTGTCTCTCAAATGGAATCTCTGCCAAGTGCTTCTTCGTGTGTCTCTTGGGCTTCCAGTTGGATGTTATTCCATGAGGAGGCAAGGAGAGCAGGCACAGATGGGAAGGATGCTAAAGAAACCTGCAGCCTGCGTGCTGTGCTTGGAACTTGAAATGCCCCCCCTCCCCCCCCCCACACACACACCGGCTTGTGTGTTCGAACAATTAGTCCCTGGCTGGTGGCATTGTTTTTGAAGGTGGTCAAATCCTTAGGAGATGGAACCTCTCTGGAGTGAGTGGGTTACTGAGGGAGAGCCTTGAACTGTTACAGCCTGTCCCCTTTTCCTGTCCCCTCTCTAGTTCCCTCTGACTTTGGACACAATGAGACCCTGCCTCCAGGCCTTGCCAATGATAGACCGGATGGATCCCTTCTTAAAGCATGAGACAAAAGAAACCCGCCCACCCTTGAGCTGCTCCTCATTGGGTATCTAATCACAGCAAGAAGAAAAGCACTGCAGTTAAGTTACTTTCCCCGAAGTCGGGCGCATTCTCTTCCTGGGCAGCAGCTGCTTCCCCTGCCTAAGAAGGATGCTGCCTGCCATAAGGGCAGACATTTGGATTCAGTGGTAGATCACTTCCCTAGAATTTGTGGGGCCTCTGAAATCAGTCCTCAGTGCTAAAAAGAAGAAAGAGAAGAAGGAAGAGAAAGAGGTAGGATTTTTTGATCTGTAATGGCTTCCTCTCTCCACTTCTGATAGCAAGAAGCCACTCTAGGAACACAGATGTGCCTGTGTTTTGTGTGTGTTCTTCGTGTTGATGACTTTTATATAGCTCCGATCAAAGACTTGACAGAAACAAAGGGAGCTTGGTTCTGATCCATATTTTTAGAATCTTCAATCAGTGATTGCTTGGTCTGTGTACTTCTTGGCCTTGGTAGCATATGGAAAAAGGAGCTGCTTACCTCGTGGAACAAGACCACCTGGTCTGCATCCCAGGTGTATACCCTTTGACAATGAAGTGGCCATGAGAGGGTTAGGCTGCTGGGTGTTCCCGTTGTATTGTTAATGAATGGGGTGTAGTACAGCCTCTGTGCAGAGTCATGATAAGGACTTGAGGATTGCGCAAATACAGAGAACTTAGCACAGTTAAGGGCTCGCACAAGCACTAGCACAACACAGTACCTGCAACAAGACTGGGCATGTGCAAGCACACTCAACAGGCTGATGAACAGGGAATGTTGGTGCTTGACAGAGGAAGCTGGGCTCCTGGGAGGCTTAGGAATGCCTACCGTCACACAGGCAGCCAGAGGATGCGCTAGCTCCCCGGTAGTCTGAGTTCAGGGCCAGCAACCTTCTCGGTCTGCTGTCTACCCCTCTCGTAGCTAATACAGACAAGTCACGATTCACTTTCAGCTTTTACCATGTCCTCAGAAATATCTTGACCAATGTCCCATCATTACTAGTGACAATGTGAGGTCTCTAGGTTTCACCCCCCCCCAAGTCTCCCTCTCAATCTACTTATCCTATTATTACCCACGTGTAGCTGATACCATCCCCCAAGTGAGACCGTTTTACCAAGGCCCTGGTTCTAACCATGTATATAATAACTAGCACCAGGGTGCTAGCAATCTGAGCTGACCTGCAACAGGTTGGTTTTGATGTTTGTAAAATATTAACCATATTATGAATTATCCCACAAACAACAAGACCGAATATTTTTAGTAAAAGAAGAAATATAATAGATGGTTGCTCTCTGGCGCATTTGATAAGCAGAAGAAGAGATAGCCAGACACACAAATAACACCAATCTGTGATCAATACAGGAAGGGTTGAGTATTGGGGGTCACTGACTCTTCAGAGCCACTCCAGGATGAAGGTGAGGTGTCACACAGCTTCCCAAATCTAGAGTGTGTGTGTGGGGGATCATTTTCAACCCCTTCACTGTCCATTGAGAAGTTAGAGCATTCTGGGACCACTCAAGCAAGGGCTGCTGGATGGCTTCAAGGACACTGGGGTCACAGAACAATGCCATTTGCCAGATGGCAGGAGCTGCCTGGGGGAAGGAGAAAGGCCGTCATTGATGCCAAGCTAGATGGAAAGCGGTTTTTCTGAGTTAAAGGAAGGAAGGCATGCCTTGTTCTGTTTGGAAGCAGCAGATGGACTCAATTTTTCAGAACTCCATCATTTGTGGGTCAAAGACCCTTCAGAGCACAGAATGCCATCTGAGGGCCGGTACCACAGAAACAAAGGACACTGTCGCAGACAGCATTGCTCAGCTCCCGTGTCTTCACAGATGCTTAATAAGCCAACCATGGGTCCCCAGTGGGCTCATAAATTCTAGGATAAAAATCTTTACTTGTGGCAGCTTCTAAAGATGGCTGCCAATAGGAATATTTTAGGGCAGTGGAATGAGTCCATGGGGCACCGTAATGGTGAATGCATGCCATTACACGCTTGTCCTTACATGAAGAATGGACATAGGGAAGGAGCCGAAGCAACAACCTGAGGGGTTGGGGAAGGACAGTGACCTGGCGGGTTCATCTGTCTTTGCCAATGTGCCACTCTGGTGGGAGATGTTGATTGTAGAGGAGGCCATGCAAGAGTGAGCATGTACTGTCCTCTTGAGTTTGCTGTTTGCCTAAAATTGTTCTAAAACTATAAATGTCTGAACTACCTTGATACTTGTATGCACAGGTGAGGCTAATGTCCCCCATCTCGAATCAGGGACTCCCAGTAAGTATTAACTGTTCACAGTCTAGAATCACTTGGAAAGAGTCTTGGTTAATAAACTTCTTTATCAGGTTTGTTTGTGAGGGACATCCTTGAACATTTATTGATGCAGGAGGCCTCAGCCCACTGTGGGCTGTACTCTATTCTGAAATGGGTGGTCCTGAGTTATATTTTAAGAAGCCAGCTAAGAATTAGGCAACAAGGGAGCCAGCAAGTAAGCCAGCAAACTTTACGGTTCCTGCCAGAAGGTATCTGCCTTGAGTTCTTGCCTTGACTTTCCTCAGTGACGGATTGTGACCCAGAAAAAAGAAGAAGAAGCCAAATAACATCCCCTCCCAAGTTGCTTTTGGTCAAAGTGTTTAATCACCCAATCACCCAGACAGATTGAAACATAGGACAACCTTGTAAATGTTTCTATCAGTTGAGTAAAAGCTTCAGAAGGTAGTTCATAAAAGTTCTTATGCTGGGCAGAGAGACAAAGGCCTCAGTAGACATCTGTAGCCGGTACAGATAGTCTATTGGGTCATCTCCACTGGGCACAGCGAATATAGAGTTAATTGAATCTCCCCAAATGCATGTCCAAATCCCCAGTACCTATGTGTGCGCTGGCTATCTTCCTTGCTATTGGCTAAAGCACTCTTAAGGGATATTTATTTTTGGCTCACCGTTTTAAGGGATACAGTCCACGTTGGGGAAGCCCTGGTGTTAAGGTGAGAGAATGCAGTAGGTGCTTGTTCATATTTCATAGGCCAGGATGCAGGGGTCATGGAGAGAGAGAGAGAGAGAGAGAGAGAGAGAGAGATCCTGGTGCCCAGTTCACTTTCTCCTTCCCAAGCCCCCAGGCCATGGAATGGTACCTCCTGCATTTGGGTGGGTCTTACCCCTCAATGACTCTCCAAGTTCCCCTCATAGACACACCCAGAGATGTGCCTCAGTCTTCTAGGAGATTCTAAACCCAGGCAAGTTGACAACAAAAATTAACCATCTCACTATGCATGTGGCCTTTATTTAGAAACAGAGTCATATCAGAAGATAGAGTGAAGAAGAGGTCATTATCATAGATCCTAATCCAGTGTGACTGGTATGCTAATAAAATGGGTGGAATTTAGCTGAGTGCCATGGCCCCTGCCTGTACTCCTAACACTTGGGTGTGGGGCCTAGGCAGGAGGCTTGCTATTAATTTAAGCCTGAGCTATACATACTGAGTTCCATGACAAGTTAGGCTATGGGCTGAGAACCTATCTCAAAAGACGAAACATTAATTAGTTATTTGGATACCAAGTTAACTAAATAGACCCTGAAGGCAGCGTGGAGAAACGACTACAGAAAACAGGGCGGTGCCACTGCAAGCTGCCGAATGCCAAAGGCCACCAGCAAACCTTTGGGAGCTTAAAGAGAAGCTTGGAATCCATTGTCTCCCACATGCCTTGGAAGACACCATCTCTGCCAACCACCTGAGCTGCGAATTTCAGCCTCCAGAGCTCTGAGCTTCTGTGTCAACCGGCCTGGTTTGTGGCACTTCACCTTCACTGCCTTAGGAAAGGAACGCACCGTCTTTAGCATTTCCTTGTCCAGGCACCTGATAAAGTAGACATTCAGGTCCTCCCAGTTAAGGTTACCAACATCACAGGCTACAGAAGCACCATTGCCACTGGGTCCTGACTGCCTTTCTAATGCACAGAGCCTTCTGTATACGGTGCTGTTCTTTTAGGACATTAAGTGTAGGACCATTTATCACAGAGCAATGGTGAGCTGCAGCAAGACTTCACACTCTGCTGACCTCTAACCAGCCTACGTTCTGTCCTCTTCCTTCCTTGCGCAATGAAATAACATGAGCTGAATGTCCTTGGAAATCACATCATACAACCTGAGAGTTTCACAAGGCAGCTCGATACTCAACGCTTAAGCAAAAACAAATTACCCCACAGTCCCAACTCCATACAAATCAAACAGCTTTCATTTTTCCCTTTCAATCCGCGCATACATAATTTGCACAGGGTTTATTTAAGATTCATTCAACATAGCTAGAATCAGAACACACATAATTTTGGAGTCTGCTTCTTCAACTTGCAATTTATCATAGCATTTTCCATGTTGCCCCACAATCTTTATACTATTTTAATTGGCTATAAAGAATTTTCACAAGTAATTGTACCATAATTTACTCAATCACTGTCCTTTTGACCAACATAAAAACTTTGATGTGAATCTTCTTTAATTGCAACATTTGAATTGTTGCTCTAAATAAGGGTTTGGCAAACTATGGCCCGAGAGCCAAATCCACCTACCCACTTTTCTACTGCCAGGGAGCTAATGATAGTTTTCAAAGTTTTTAGGTGCTGAAGGAAAAAAAAATTAAGTATAATATTTTGTGATATTGGAAAACTGTATGACATTCAAAATCCAGTGCGTATAAATAAAATTGTATTGGAACACAGCCACAGCTATCACTTACATGTTACCTCCAATTGCTTTCAGACTTCAAGGACAAAGCAGGAGTTCCTGTCAGAGCATAGACACTGGCAGCCCTACCAAGTTGGGCTTGGCCATCTATCCCCAGTAAGCCAATTGGAATAACAGTGAAAAGCAGAAAAAAATAATTGTATTCAATGTGGCTGTGCTGGAAAGAGGAACAAAGAGGTCCAATGACCTCCTCAGTGTCCCTATGACTGTCTTCTAGGTGCTGATATGAAGCTTGGATTACAGTAGAAAGGGAAAAGTGTGCACAGCTAAGGGTCAGGGCGTGGCCCTGCCCATCCTTACTGCGTCTGTGCCAGGCCCTCCTGCAAAGTGTTCTGACATGTGAGAATGGTGTAAGGTCTCTTCTTGGAGACAAGTTCCTCCCCTGACTGGCAACGGGACTTCAGCTTCTTCCTTCCCCCAACCCCCAGCATGAAATTCCTGGGTAAAATTCTAATTTGAAGGGGTGTACTGTTTCAATAGGCTGGGGAGCAAAGGGAAGCTCATGACTGTTTATTTAGAGTGTCTTTGTTCTTTCCAGGATGGTTACAAGGAAAGAGCTGGGTAAGCCGGGGTGAGATGGAATGACCAACAGGTCTTAAGATACTTGATATCCAGCCTCTAGAGAATGCGTTCCCCAAACCTAGATCTAAAATCACATGTAACCACTAATACCCACTACCTCCAGAATCCATGCCCAAGTTCATCTTGTGGCCTGTTATGGGTCTCTCTACTGCTACTCTTACCTCCTGCCATTAGTGATTTATTTATCAGGAAGTTTTCTAAAGTTCCTGTCCTGTGCTGAATATCTGTCATTTTTGAGAGGCTGTGATGGATATTAAGTCTAAAGGAAACAACATCCTTTCTTTCAAGGAGTCTGAAGTTGTACAGGGTGGTTTTGCAGAGACCCAGTAAGAGCATATCAGGTTAGCGATCTGGGCCTGAGGATGTAGCTCAGTGGTAGAACACTTTATCCCTTAGCATGAGAGAAGCCATGGGTTCCATCTGCAGCATCTCACACACACACATGAAACATCAGAGAGACACATGGAAAAAATAGCTTGGGGTCCAGATGTGAACCTTACAGGCAGCTGGCAATAGGATGTTGAATTTGAAAGAAGCAAAAGAAAGCCAGAGTTGTTAGAAGAAACAATTTCAGAGTGAGCAAAGACTGGAAGGCAGGGGACACCTGTGTGTGTGTGTGTGTGTGTGTGTGTGTGTGTGTGTGTGTGTGTGTACAATGTGTGGCTGGATTAGAGGCTGTTTAAGAAGCTACATTGAGGGACCAGATGGAAAGAGAGAGTGGAGAAAATGTGAAGAAAGTGATGGGGTGGAGGAATAGGAGAGAGTGTGGTGATATTAAGGTATCCATGAAGGAAGATGGTCAGATACCAAAGTCCAGATGTGGTAGTGATACCTCCAGAGGGTCAAGGTAGTGGCTGCACCAATCTTTCAAGCAAAACCATCAAAAATGAGAGATGAAAGCCCCCCCTCTCTCTTTCTCTCTCTCTCTCTCTCTCCTACTTTTTCCTCTCTAAAGATTTGGTTTTTTGTTTGTTTGCTTGTTTATGTGTACATGCATACAGGTATATACACATGCATACAGGTATACACACATGCATACAGGTATACACACATGCATACAGGTATACACACATGCATACAGGCATGCACACACACACACACACACACACCTGGGATCTTCCTCTATTGCTCTCCCCCTTATCACTTTTTGAAGCAGTGTTTCTCCCTCAATCTGAGGCTCTGGTTCTCCCAGCTACACTGGAAGCACCCCAGCAGAGCACCAGCCATGGTCTTGTCTCTACCTGACACGGACCTGAGGTTACAGATGTGCATGGGAGGCCCAGCTTGTGATGTGAATGCCGGGAGCCAAACCCTTGTCTTCACCATTGTGAAGCAATCACTCCCCGCTGCTGAGCCACGTCTGCATCCCTCCTTTTCATTTTTCATTGTCTCACATTGTTTCCTGAATGGGCTCCTGTCCCCTCCAAACACAGCGCACTGCTGGGCACAGAGCATGTGGGCAGCAGACCTTTGAGAATGAGCAAGCGGGTCTTATCGCGTACTCATCCAGTCTCCAGTGAGACAGCTGGAGTCTTGGGCAGTCATCTCTGCCTGCTCCCAGTACTGGCACCTGACACAAGTGGTCATCGTTTTGATACACAGAGCAGACACAAGCCTTAAGGTTGAATGAGCAAGAAACGGAAGCTATTTTTAAGCTCCTGTAACTGGATTTACCTAATTTCAAGGTTCATCTTCCACCTAATGCAGAAAAGCTCACCTAGACCAGCTCCACGTGGACTGAATTGTTTGTTTCCCATCTTTTCTGCTGACTCTGACTTCCTCTGCCCTCTGTCTGTCATTGTCTCCTTTCCCGTTGCCAGTCCTTGCCTCTGTCACCGTTGCCACGGGTAGTCAGCCCACATTCTACATTTTCGTTTTGGTCCCCTGTGCCCAATATCCCCTTTGTCGACAGTCATATTCCTCTCATAAGGTGCAGAGCCTTTCAAGTTCTGAAAGCCTGTTTTAAAGGGTAATTTTAAGAAAGGAACTCTGCAGATTATTATACCAAGGTGGTAGGGTGGGCAAGATGGCTAGGAGGGCAAGACACTTGCAGGGCAAGCCTGACAGCCTGAGTTTGATTCTGGGAACCCAGGAAAAGGGGGAAAGAGAGAACCTATAGAACCAACCCCGCCCTATCTTTTAACACTAGTGATGTTGATGATGGTGATGATGCTGGTGATGGTGATGGTGGTGATGGTGATGATATGATGATGAGGAGGAGGATGACAACATAGCCACTAGTACATAACACAGACTAGACAAGCTTCTACTTTCTAGAAGCTTCTCAAGAGAAAACTCAAGAAATCTCAAGAATTGTCCAAACTAATATATACATTAGTATATATGGTATGACTACCCCTTTGGTTCCTATTCAGTGATAACTGGAGTTCAACTCCCTGGATGGGGACACCTTAATGACAGAATCATTATCAATCAGCTTGTCCCTGGTTCCTTAGAAGTAGAAGGCCATGTGCCCTGGGGATGAGCATTCTTATGAACCAATAGGGGTAAGTGATAGGACCCAGTCCGTTCAGTCAAACATTGGCCTATTTCTTCCAAGGTATTCGGTGGATGTGATTGCCATATTTCCAATTAATTGACATCAACATGTGGATAGTGGAGGAACCCTGAGTGTGTGAAATCCTGAGTGGATGTGTGTGGTTGACCTAAGCATGGCTATGTCAAGGACCCTTGGGAAAATGGCAAAGCATTTGTCCTAGTTCAAGTGTAAATGTTGATAGTATGTGCAGAAAATGTCCGCCATAGCTTTCGCCTCCACCCTCCTGTCCCTGGATGTTTATGGCCTGAAGACTGTTCACCAACAGAGCTACTCTGACTGAGATGAGCTAAACCTGCCTCCTGGTTCAGCTGTACATGTGAACCCTATCTCCCTGCTTATCTGTAATGTTTATGGAGTTAATGTAGATGCTGTGAATGAGGTTGAACCTACACAATCAGGAATGCCACTAGGCCACGACATGCTTTGATGGCCATTGGCATGCCAGACACAAGGGAAAGAATCTGGATGATTTAAATGTGAAACGTCCTTCCCCCAAACTCACTGTTGAAGTCTTGGTCCCAGCTGGAAGTGCAATTTTGTAAAAGTACTAAGAACTTCCAGTCAAGCCGGAAGAACTAGACCTACTTCTATGACCTGCTTCTGAAGGTACCTAGCCCTGACCGCCGGTCTCTTGTCCAACTTCTGTCCCCTCCTCCTGGAGGTAAGTAGCTACTGGCATACACCTCCATTACTTTGGGACTCTACCTCTCCGGGGTTCTGAAGGTAAATTGCCAAGGAACATGTTTAAAACTGTCAGCCCCCAAGAACAACACTTCCCTTTCAATTTTTCTGTTTAGTAGTATGTCATAGCCACAAATGGTCTGACAAACCAAGAAAGGGACTCAGTTTGGGTTCAAGCAAGAAATTCATCCAAACTAGAGAAGCGAAAGAAACTTTGTTGAAGGATCCAGAGATGCTCCAAGATCCATGGGCCAGAAGTGGAGCAAAATCTCATAAAAACCAGTCCTTGCCAAACTCTTTCCTTCTTGTCCATCCTCTTGCAGAAATGCATATTCATTTCTGTCTTTTGACAACTCCCTTGTAATCCCAAAGAGAAGCCTGAGTTGTACTTCCCGGCCACAGGCAAATATGGGATGGCCTCACAATTCTGTGGCATCCCATCACCTTGACTTTCATGTCTCAGCTCTCTGATTATTCACAAACCTGGAAGACAGATCTGATTGCTGTGAGCCTGACAACCTCCCCTGATCAGGGAAGGACAGAGAGAGACGAGTAAAGTGACCAAGACATGGCTCTCTCAGCCCCAACCTCTTTAGCAGAGAATGAAGCAGACCAGCTTCACAGAGGCCTCTAAGCAGCTATCTACTGAGCACATGGTATCCTGCCTAATCGGTTCATTAGGCTGCCATGGAAACCAGTTTCTCACAGATCAGGATGCTGAGTGTCTAAGACCGAGGCTTCAGGAAGTTGGCACCTTCTCAGACCTCTCTTGACGGCATGCAGCCAGTCATCTCTTCGCCTTCTTGTTATATGTATGGCCTTCTTCCCCTTCCTTTCAGTAGAAGTATTTTACTCTTTTTCTCTGAGGACATAGCATTATGGCCTTCCTCACATGGCCCATTTATGTAATGTCTACCTCTTCAATGCTCTCAACTCCTAATTCCTCACATTCTGAGGTCCTGGTAGGACCTTTTTTTCAGGGAGAAAATTTTTCAAAAGATAAAACAAATACATCCTTCTTGACAGAGATACCTAATAATTTTATTTGGATAAGATTCCTCTCAGAACCAGGTGAGGCAGGAAAGATTTATCATTCCAGTCTTTGAGAGGCTGAGGCAGGGGGATCACAAATTCAAGGGCAATCTGAGCTCTGTGGTAAGATAAGACTCTGTACCTCAAAAAATATTTCTCTCTCCGAGTGAGGACAATGGGTCTCACCACACATGGGAAGACGGAAAGCCATGAGGACAGGACATACATTGTAGCTATATTCATTATTTTCCCCCCACCAATAGGTAGAGTACCACTCACTGTGCTTCAACGCCATCCTCAATTTGTGTCCAATGGCTTTCCTTCTGCCCCACCCTTCTCTGACTTAGGTTAGGCACTGCACATTCACACTTTGCATGGCGGAGGTAGGGGATTTTAACCATCAATTTTATTATCCAGTTATGTTAATGGTCCGTGAAATAACATGTGAAGAAGCCCATTAAACACTGTGAAAGTTTCCATTTCTTACAAATGAGGGAAGGAGACAGAAGGCCGACATAACTCATTGCTGAGGAGAGAGGCTGACCTTCCTCTTCTGATGTCCTTCTGGGAGAAACAGCTTAGACCACTGAGAATTCTGCATTTAGGGATTTGGGAATGATGGATACTTAAGCTCTAGCAAGCAGCATGGGAGTCAAGTTTAATATCTTGTAGTTGAGATGAGCGTTTAATCCAAATGTTAACTTTTTCCTTTCCTCTGAATGCATCTGCTTTCTGATATACACTTCCTTGCATGCACATCGCCTGCTAGCCCCAGGTACGACCTGATTAGAAAAGGTCAAAGTATAAATTCATAAGCAGCTTCCACCTAGATGCTCCTCATCTGAACGTAACAGCATCTCTGCCCTAAGCTCTCAGAGACCCAGGATAGCAATGTCAGTGTTTGCTGGCCTGCTACTCATTTCTGCAGACTGTTACAAGACAGACATACAGATTCCTCTGTCCATCCAGCCTCCACAGTCTCCTGGATTTCTACCTCATGGCCCACCATTTCCAGGAAGTGTTATGGCTTCTTCTCTTCTCCACGGACCTTTTCCACTAGAGACCCCAAGACTTGGGCTAACATTTCTATTCTTCCTCCCTCTGTGACCATGTTCTTGGCTCTTATATGCAATATAAGCCATAATAACATTTATTTTAAAGCAATTATTTAAAAGTATGTGTATGTGTATATAAAAAATTTATCATGTATTAAAGACAAAAGCAAATTTGCATGCATAATAATGGGATAAGTGTGCTTGTTTATTCTTACTTAAAGATTTACATCTTGACCAAATATTTGATACTTGACCAAATATTTGTATGCAGGACATACAGCATCAACATCTTTTCAGAGTTTGCTTGCATTTTGATTCTATATTCATCCATGCCGAGCATTCCACTTTGCATAAATAACTTATACAGAATGGTTTAGGGCCATTTCAGAAAACTTGTTGGGAATTCTGTCCTAATCCCTAATTAAAATTCATTTAGTGTTTTTTTTTTCTTTTATGAAACTCAAATCAGCAATTCAAACAGTAATTTTTTAAAAAAACAAGCACCCTCACACTGTTCAATCCAAAGGTACACTGATTTGAAACTCAACCACTTAAGGAATTATGGTAGAAAAGAGGTTAAATCCTTTGCTTTCTCTAATTAAACCACTGTGCTTCTAAAAGGACAGAAAACTTGTATGTAGAGCCCTGCCGTTCATAAAAGCCATCTCAAGATCTGAGCCTTGGAGTCTCGGACAGTTCTCTGCAATATAGTAAGGCCTGCTGGTGTGCTCTATAGAGAGTGCTCAGACCAGTGAGAGCCAAGGCTATAGAAATGTCACACAATATAGCACAGAGTTGAGCTGCTAGAAATGCCCTAAACTAGTTCCACATTAGACTTTGAACTAATGCTTGTTGATTGCATGTTCAGAAGTCTTTTAATACTGATGAAGTCTTCATGGCTCCTCACACTCATTTGTACAACTTCATATGAGGTCATGACTCACCACTTAAAAATCCTTGCTTCAAATATCCCTGCCTGATAGAGACAAGAAGGAGAACACTGAATTCTTTTTGATGTTCATGAGGGAGTGGAGTATTAGCAGAAGGTGGATAAGTCCGCAACTTGAGGCATCGAGGGTTATATAAGGCACATTCTAGGCCTGATTTAATCCATCGCTTATTAAAGCTTTTGAAGTAACTGGCATCGTGGAGTTCTTTGTACCGATGAGAAAACAGAGGCTGGAGGATCCACTGTCACACAGCAGTATGTGTATCAGAAGACAGAGGCTTTGGGCACAGATGAACATAATCCTATTCTCTAATCTCTACTGAGCATGCCCAGAATATGTAATTCTGGAGTAGAATTTGCCATTCGACTCAGCTTCCTCGTGAAGCCAATAGAAGCTTTGGTTAGGTTTTCCCTGGGCTTTAACATTACAACGTTCTAATTTCACCCCAAGCACAAAGGCCCTGAAAGCCATTTTATATGGATGGAAACCCGGAAGCCATTGCCTGTTCCTAAGACAGAAGACAAGGGTGAGAATAAGCAATAGCTTTCAGCCCTTGTGAGGTGATGCGTAAGTTGATCAAAGCATTCACCGCACAGAGAAGAGGGGAACGAGTCAAGTCATACTTTGCAGGGAGCAGGGGTCAGGGAACACACAACCTTTCAGACCCTAACAGTTCATGGAGCAAGTCTCCAACAAAGACTAATAGCTTCACTGGCTCCGTGCTCCAGAATAGCTGGGAATTCTCTTCCTGGGATCACCTTCTTTGTCTGAAATTCAACAACACTCAACCAAAGTTAACCAAAGCAAACGAAAGCAAAACGCAGGTTCCAGTACCACCGAACTGGAAAGGACGGAGGTGGACTTGGCCCCAGAATTCCCAGAAGTCCACTTTATTTTCTCCCAAAGAAGGCTTGTGTGACTGCCGGCAGCTCCAAGCTTTACTTCCTAGTAGCTTTGGGCATCCCAGGACAAAATCACGGTCGTTTAGAAAGTTGGACGTAGCGCAGTGGTGAGACAGGCGCTAGCTAGCATCTCCACGGTCCTGGGCTGAGTCCCTAGCACCATAAAGAGAAGAGAAAAAAACAAACAAAACCAATAACATGTTTATTAGTCATGACTTTTTATTTTTATTCCAGAATTGAGCAAGCCCCTAGTTCATATTCCAGAACAACTGTTCTGAGTTGCTAGGCAAAGAGGTGTTGGCTTATGGTTGTGTTTTAGAGTCTTTTGTTGTTGCTTTTGAAGCTGATGTATAGGCAAAAAAAAAAAAAAAAAAAAAAAAAAGAAAAGAAAAGAAAAAAGTTTGAAGAAAGTAAAAACAAAACAAATGCAGATTAACTATTTCAAAGTTATCTTCCTTACAAGATGATGATAGATAGAAATGTAGGAAACTAAGATTTGTTAACATCTAGTTACTTTAGATTACCTCTGTCCTGTTTTATTTTTGAGATATGACCTCAATATGCTGGCTTTGAAATCACTGCCATACTGCCTTGGCGAGACTGGTGCTCCAGTTCCAGGTGGGTTCCACTGCTCACCTTGACTATTTATGAAGGCTAAAGACCAGGAAGCTTCATTCTCAGCCCGTTTTGCTGAGACCAACCTGTTGGGAACCTTGGTTGGTTGTCATCTCTACTCCTAATTTCTTACAGGGTCAATTAAGCAGCTTAGTTTCAACTTCACCAAAGAGAAATTTTAGCCCAAGGGATTCTGTCTTGAAATTAGCCTGGGCCTTCTTTAATGTTGATTTAATGCAAGAGTGGGGAAAGTGGCAGGTTGAGTCAGCCTAGGCTGCAAGATCTGGAACCAAGACAGTCTGTTGGCTTCACTTAGATGGCATACCCAGTTCAAGTACTAAAGGCCAATTCAGTCCTGAAAGCTACCTCTGGCAGCATGACACACAATGGTCTCCTCTCTTAAAGAGTTACTTGAGGGACTGGAGAGACTTAAGAACACTGACGGCTCTTCCAGAGATCCTGAGTTCAATTCCCAGCAACCACATGGTGGCTCACAACCATCTGTAATGGGTTCTGATGCCCTCTTCTGGTGTCTGAAGACAGCTACAGTGCACTCATCGACATAAAATAAATAAATAAATAAATCTTAAAAATAAAATAAAATAAAATAAAGTGTTACTAGAGTCCGGCAAGCCAATCAACCGTCAAAGGACTATCCATCTGGATCAGGTGCACCTTCAGCCAAGCTAAAGAAGTAGAAGAAATAATTAGCCCTTTAATGAGACCTTGTGCATTTTCCTTTTCAAAATTCCCACTCTCTAGTGCAGTCCCAACGAGCTGAATTCTGACTCAGAAATGTATAAAGAATTTTGAGGGTTGTCAGGGAGTCGGGGGGCATGTCTGTTTTTTGCCTGCTGGCCAGAGCCTAGGAGAGCTTTCCTCTGGTGCTGTGTGAGCGTCCACTCTCTCATGAAGCAGCTTTTTAGCCTGTAGTTGATTGAGCACCGGGCCACGGCTTATTTTCTTTCTCTCCTCCTCCAGGTAAACTGCCAAGGTTTGCAGCTTGCCTGCCCTGGAGGATTTCTCTTAAATGCAAATAAAATTGTCCTGAGTTCCCATTTGAGTCCGTTCTTAAATTCTTTCATTAGTATGATGGAGCCCCAAGAAGGGACCTCAGTTTCCCTTGGATCATAGGGTGACTGATGGGACTCCCCAACATTTCTGGTAATACTAGTTGTTACTAAGCGCTGGTGGAGGCCCAAGAAATCTGAAGTTTCCTCCCTGGTTTCCTTGGGTTTTCACTCAAATATCTGCTTCTTTTGGCCAGTACCTAAACGTATCCTCCTACCCCCCTCCAATTAATCCTCAGCTTCCCTTATCCTAACAGTACTTACCTACAGATACAGAATTTGTCTACCAAAATGTTAAGATTCTCACCCATCGCCTGCCTTTATATTATATGCACCATGCCATAGGGTTATTGTATGTTTTGCTTAGTAATATTTCTCAGTGTCTATAGTAATTCCTGGCACACAGGGTCCAAGAACTATTTGCTACCAAGTGAATAGCTGAATAAGTTGACTCTCGGCCTCCCTTCACTAGAATGTGGACCCTCCCCCATAGCAGGGATTGTGATTGCTGGGGTTTTGGGGGAGATGGGAAGGTTGTTTGTTTGTCTGTTTTGGTGGTGGTGGTAGTGGTCGTGGTTTTTAGGGGAATGAAGAAATTTCAGCCCAGAGGCTCTGGACTGAATACCTGTTGACTAGATAAATCAATGAATCTCTACTACCTTGTTGGTGGCCCAACCATAGCCCTCTCTGTCCCCATGGCTACAACAACTCGATTCCTGGATTTGCTTCCCCAAAGTGGCATTTACCTACTGAGCATCTCTATCCTGGAGTGAAGTCCATCTGCTCTTAAGATTCTAATAGAAAGTGGTAGCTGATGGGCCATTCTCCTTTCTGTTGATGTGATAAAATACTTAGATCAAAAAAAACAATCTAGAGGAGGAAGAGGTTGCTTCTTCTCACACCGTCCAGGTCACAGTCCATCACTGAGGGACTAAGGCAGGAACCTGAAAACAGGAATCATAAAAGAATGCTGTTTGACGACTCATTCACCAGCTCCTGCTGAGCTGGCTTTCTTTCATAGTCCAGGACCACCTGCCTAGGTGTGGGGCTGCCCACAGTGGACTAGGCCTCCCAATATCAACTAATGATCAAGACAGTCTTCCACAGACCTGCCCACAGGCCAGCCTGATCTGGAAGTCCCTCAATGAGACTCAGGTGACTCTAGACTGTGTTAACAGTTACAGTAGTTAATTAGCACAGCTGGGTAGAAAGCAACACCCCATGGCTACTGTCTACCTGTGCACACTGCCCTGGTACAATCTGGATGAATACATTTGAGTCGCTCACAGGATATAACCAAAAACACCAGGCTTTAAAGCCATTCTGTGTTCTTTTTCGTATCAGCTATACTCTGCCAGCATCCTCTGAACTTTTCTTGTCTAGAGGTTTAAGGAAAAGGCAGTTTTACTCGATGAACACTTTAGAGCTACAATTCTCTGAGTATACTTGCCTTCCTGTCTTCCATTAGAGGCATCACAGTTGCGTTCAATTTTCTTTTTCTAAACCTCCATGTGTAAACCTTCTATTACACTAAACCTTTGCTCTTCCCTCACTCTGGATGCCCTGGTTACCATAGAGATGATAACATATAACTCGGTTAATTGTGTAAACAGCGGATATTTCTGTCTCTCTTAATCTTCGTAGGCAGCTTCGTTCCCCAGTTTTGCATGGGAAGTTTTGATCTTAGCAGAGGTGAATCCCGAGCACTGTGTTTAAAGAGCCAGATGCCAGATGTTTCAACAATGAAATTATAGTTCTCTTGATGAATTAACTGCCCTCCTCCTAATTCAGTAGTCAATTAATTCAGATGTACAAGAGATCGTCGTCGTTAATAAGCTGGAACCTGAATTCACAAGATCAGAGTTTCAGTTTCAGTTTAATTATCAGAAACTTAAGGCCACCTTATTATAGCTAAAATGACTAAATAAATAAATGGGGAACCAAATCTGAAGACTATTATATGCTTTCCTTTGTAATCACTGTTTTAGTAGGGAAATACCACAGAATTCTTATTTTTCTTGAAGAAAGTTGCCTTTAAAAAATACAAATATTTAGAATATACTCTTACTAAGAATTATTTCACTTTACCTGAAATTCAGATTTAAGTGGACATCTCTAATTTTATTTGTAAGTCTGTCAGTCCTATTATAGGAGATACAGTTGATCAAATGTGTACTGAACCATTTTAATTCTTTCTCACTGTGTGTGTGTGTTGGGTGGGAGATGATGATGATGATGATGATTATGATGACAGTGAACCAGTATCTACTAAGAGCACAGGGGAAGTGTCACATGGGAAGCAATGAATCTGATGAGGGATGAATTGAGGTCTTGGGTGCTGATTCCTTACAACAATATAGGATCCCTGAAACATGGTCATGCAACAGAGGACCTTTTATCCAGTTGCTGGGGACAGAATAAAGGCAGCATGCTGAGGTCTTAAGGCCTTTGTTTTCACAGCAGAGGACCAGGTTCTGATGCTGTGCTCTTCCCTTCTGGGGGTGAGTGACACCCCGCAGAGTTCTTTTATTCCCCTGCTCCCCTTTAGCTTCGACTCAGAATCAAGTTCTAGCATTTGCTCCAACTCAATGGGTGGGCTCACAACTCCCTTGAACTCCCTGGCTCTGGGAGCCTCCTTTTACAATCTCCATCTGAAAGTGAGTGATATTAGCACTGACTGATAACTTGGATTGCACCATCGTTCCCATCTGGTGGTGGTGTAAACTGCTATGTTATGTGGCC